>JASCZW010006791.1:0-82520 GCA_034211315.2 Aedes japonicus | reverse complement strand
GCGCGAAGTCAAGAAGAACCCGAAGGTAACTGTCCAGAGTATTAAGATAACAGCGCAACCATATTTCTGGACGGACTCAATGATCGTCAAATGCTGGATAGCTTCTCCGCCCTCTCGGTGGAACATGTTCGTAGCCAACAGAGTGTCGGAGATTCAGCATATCACTCGTGGGGAATTTGGAACCATATCGCTGGGTTAGAGAATCCCGCTGATGTTCTGTCACGGGGAGTAACGCCTGAATTACTAAAGGATCACGAGATATGGTGGCAAGGGCCACACTGGCTCTGTCTGGATAAGGCATCCTGGCCCTCAACGGCAACAACCAGCATTGAAGACCTAGACCCTTCTCTTCTCGAGGAAAGAACTACAGTGTCACTCCCAGCTCAAGTCGTCGAAAGCAGTCCAATCTTTGCCCTACGATCGTCTCTGAATGACTTGATCCGAATAGTAGCACTCATCCGAAGATTCGTTCACAACTGCAAGAATCCTGAAAATCGTAGAGTAGAATTCGTAACGTACGAAGAGCGAGCAGAAGCGTTACACCAGTTGCTGGTTTTAGCACAACAGGAAAGTTTTCCGGAAGACATCGTCGAGTTGCAGAAAAATGGTGAAGTCAAGTCTACATCGAAACTCAATCAACTCACTCCTCCGGTTGGTGAACGGATTAGTCCTGGTCGGCGGCCGGCTCGCAAATGCGAACATCTCGGCAGGCAGGAAACACCCAATTATTATTGACAATCAACATCCGCTATCAAGACTCATCACTGTTGACTATCATGTCAAGCATCTCCATGCTGGACAACAGCTGCTTATTGCCAGCATGCGAGAAAAATACTGGCCAATTGCTGCCCGAAATCTAGCACGCATGGTCATTCATCGCTGCGTGAAGTGCTTCCGGGCTCGGCCTAAGCCTCACGAGCAACTTATGGCAGACTTGCCTGCCGAACGCGTCACTCCAGCTCCACCGTTCATGCGCGTAGGAGTGGACTATTGTGGCCCGTTCTATATTCAGTATCCATACCGCAAGGGCGGTCCGATTCATGCTTCGTCGCCGTTTTCGTATGTCTTGTCGTAAAGGCCGTCCATCTGGAGGTCGTAGGGGACCTCACAACTCAAGCTTTTATTGCCGCTTTGAAAGGTTCGTCTCCCGCAGAGGTCGACCAGAAGTTATCATGTGCGACAACGCAACAAATTTCGTCGGAGCCCGACGCGAGTTAGATGAGCTGCGGAAACTCTTCAATAATCAGGAATTCGCGAAGACAATTGCTAGGGAGGCTGCCCGGGAGAACATCAAATTCAAATTCATCCCAGCGAAGTCACCTAACTTCCGGTGGCCTTTGAAGGCCGCCGTAAAATCGATGAAGGAGCATCTAAAGCGTACTCTAGGCAGTACAGTTCTCGTATCGGATGAAATGGCCACGCTGGTGGCGCAAATCGAAGCCTGTCTCAACTCGAGGCCAATTATGCCGGTCTCTAACGATCCGAACGACATGGAGATATTGACACCAGGCCATTTTCTTGTGGGAAGGCCGCTTACAGAAATACCACAACCTTCGCTTCAAGACCTCAACGAGACCAGGTTATCGAGATGGCAGCGAGTGCAGAACTTTCTTCGGCAAATTTGGAAACGTTGGTCCACTCAGTACCTTTCTAATCTTCAAGCTCGAACAAAGTGGACCAGACAACGGAACAACGTCACGATCGGAACCTTGGTGCTGCTATGTGAGGAAAATATACCACCCCTCAAGTGGCGCACGGGACGAGTAATTGAGATCCACCCAGGGAAAGATGGCAACATACGTGTCGTGAAACTTCGCACGAAGGACGGAGAGTTCTTGCGGGCGATATCCAAAATTTGCGTCTTGCCCATACTGGACAACGAAGCTACGTCATCATCAGTTCACGGGAAGGACTAATTCCTTCTCCATCAGGCGCTTTTGGGCGCTGCGGAGACCTGCGGGTCTCCGCGTCCCAGTTAAGTCGTTATTGTTCAAAACAACTTCAAAAAGCTCAGAGAATGTTTTGTATCCATAGCCAAGTTTCCCGCCGCGGCTGGAGCCGCACGTCCGAAGTTCTGATGTTCAGTTTGCGTCCCATTTGATGTCGCTCCATTCGAAGATCTTCATTTCACCCAGCTCAACTCACCTCCTGTTTCAAATAATTGTTTATGCGTCAAGTATTCTGTGGGGGTTAAGGAATCCCCACGCAAAGTTATGTATATTTAACATTCATTGGAATTCGTGATATCAAACACTACTCCGTATGACCAGCAGGATCCAACATCGAATTCAACTGCCGTTAACAATCGTCCAAGGTCACCCTCGAAGTTGCAATACGCCCGCGCAATGGAAAACCATCATCATGTCGTACCAACTCGGCTTTCAACGGACTCATCGTGAGCGCAACCGCGCTAGCGGAGGCGGACGGCCTCCGCGGACCAGGGAAGTCGTTTGTAATTTGTATTTATCAGTTAAAAAATCGCCTCTCATCTCATTCATAGTGTCCAGCCAAAGAAACCCTCATCCGAGGTCGAAGGATGAGGATTAGCGATATCGATTCGAGGAGTAATCCATCGACAATCCCCAGCACCTGCACGATGATGTTACCGATGATACGAGCAACGATGAAAAAGACGAACGCGGGACCCGTCAGCAGCTGCAACCATGTTGGATGTTCACTATCAATCTATTATAATCATGTACATACGTTCATTCTGCTATGTAAATTAGAAAATAGGAGATTTTTGAATTGTATAATTAGTTATCAAATTGCATATAACTCAGTTGAAACTAATAATTTCAAGGCGGCCGGTATGTTTACGCCGGTCATCTGTTATAGGATTTTAAAGCTTTCCAACGCACCGCACTGCGAGATCACTCACTCAATCAATGAGTGTCCCTAGTATATAGATTGATTTTATAGATAGAAGAGATAGTTTTTCTGTTTTCGCATGTAGGTCTTATCAGTGCATCTCGTTCAGCATCGATCGTCTCACGATCGACAGCAGAGCCGAGCGTAGGTAGGATGCCGATAAGAAAAACATCGCATCCAGTTAGATAAGCGACGATCGATAGATAGAATTTAGTTACCAATAAACCATACAGTTTTTGCCTTTTTCCGTATTCAGTAGTCGCGTACTAAGTGCCTTTTTTCCGTGTATCCGACAATCACCTTTCCGAACACCCTTCTTAGTCAAGAAAATGCTTATGTCGATAAACAACCATAAACGCACCAGTTCTATTAAATTTTCATTCATTTAGTTGCGTGCGTAGCAGTGCTTGCACCACTTCCAGCTAGTTTTATATAAATAATGGAGCACATAAATAAATTTTTAATATCATTTCCATTTTTTTATGGATATTGGCAAGAGTTGTATGGGTCATTATTGCGTTTTGTATGGAACTATTTTGCATGTGTCGGTCTCAGGACACCGAAATTTACATTTTCGTAGTGTGTGTTCATGATATTTAGCAGAAATTCACTCTACGTTTTCGAGATGTGCTTACAATTCCGTAAGGTTTAATTCACTTGGTATGAAATCAATACTGATTTCTTATGGCAAATAATCATAATGCAATCTAATGAACATCGAAGGTTTATTTCACTGAGTGTAAGGGCACAGATCATGTCAAGAAATATTTTGGGACTGTAAAAAAGAGGTAATTAAAGGTATTACAGGATAAATTTAATTCGTGGGAATTTTGCCTTCAATGGCTTATTTTCCATTACTATACCATACTCGTTGGATGTTTGCTACTTATTTATGCTATGAAACGATTATTTTGCACGAATAATGATCCAATTTCAATTTGATCATATCATCAAATAACACACATACCGAGATAAATCTTTTCGTTCTAGAACATTGATATAAGAATTCATCAAACCAAACTTTTTCTAAAGTCCGACTGAACGACTTGATTGCAGCCATTGTTCAACGTGTAAACAAAACTGCAATACTTCAGAATCCTTTATCTCGGTAGTCAGGGAATATGGAAGCTTAATGCAGTGTTTTCAAGTCCTCTATTATGCATGCAACATCCCTAAATGACGTTTTCCATTACTGTAATGCATTGGGCGGTAACGGACGCTACCGGCGTTCATCTTGTCTGCATCCTGCTGTTAAAACAAAGGACGAAAAAAAAACGACATCCAAAAGTAGAAAATCCTTTTCCTTCCAAAAGTACATAAAAAGTGGAATGAATTTTTCACTAATAGCAACATCTTTTGCTTCGGCACACCGAGCTCTCAATCTCGAGAAAGCGGTCCTCTTGCCGTTGTTGAACAGATGCTGGCATGAGAACAACCATGACTTATGTATATAAGCACTGAAAGCGTTCCATTACGATGGATGCAAAAGAAACCATTCGCACATTGACTGCTCCCTTATCGTATGGTGCCTAGACCCGACACAGTTCCTATATACCTACCTCCACCATTCAACATGCAGAAACCCTTTTGCCAGGTTGGCTCCTCCGTGCAAAATGTACGAGTCCTTGCTTCAGCTCCTTCGGAGTTGGAGAGCAGTCTACTGAGCAGAAATCAAACCAAAAAAAAACCCGTCTCCACACTATAAAAAACCCAAGTATGTGGTGCTGTTAAGGAAAACCTTTGTGCGATAAAGGGTTAGCCACTGTTAGGCGAATCTTTTCCCGCATCCTTGCCGCAACTCTTCTCCACTTTTTGCATCTTCTATCTTGCATCCCTTTCTTACAGAGGCACTGACTCTGAAAAATTCACACCACCATACACCCTCACACAAACACCGCTTCTCACACAAACATATTCGTCCGTTCCGATCGCTTGCTGCCTCGCCTCCAAGGGGCACATGTATGTACCTCCTACCCACCGAGGAAAGCACATGGAAAATATCTCCATCATCATCTATCTCTACCCTGCAGTATTCTCAAACCAAGCAGCAAACTGCTGGCCTGGAACTCGCATTCAGTAGTAGTGGGGAGTAACCGGGTCTCATTGGTGCGCCACAAAAGCACCAGCCTCGGAGACATTCCCGTTGCCTGGTTCTTCACTTGACCTTTAGATTACTTCTTCTTTTTTTTCTTTTTCTCTAGTATTATTATTCTGGAATGCTGCGGCAACTGGAGGACCCACAATATACCGCTGGCTGAAGGAGCGCAGTGGGTGGAGAGAAATGGCACCACTGCTTCATACGAGGGCGCTGGAAAATTGACATGGAGGATTGGCGTAACACATGGCTACCTTGAGTCGAAAAATGCAGAGGTAAGAAGCTCTTGAAGATTGGAACGTTTCTTGTTTTTACTATTCTTATTTCAGTTCGAGCTATTACAAGCGCTTACTCAACTGTTTCGGCGTTCTTCCATGTGTACATGAAGTGGAAAGTTCTTGGAATAAATCGCTTATAGATTCGTTGCAATTAATATAAATGTTTACTCTGACTATAAACTCCTACACACAAACAAGGGATATTCAAAATGCATTACAATTTATTCCGTATCATGTAAAATAGAATAAATAAATAAATAAATAAATGTACAAAGCCTTTCAACAACAATCATTATGAAACTGGCGATTTAAAATTGGTTCACTGTTGTAGAACCCCTAGTTACAAAGTTCACCTTGCAGGCTACACCTTGCAATACACTTTTACGCTTTTCGGTACCTTTGTTTATGTTTTGATTCGCTTTGTTATTTTGACACAATATTAAAACGTTTGTTGGTGTAAGTTACGATATTAGGGACGAATCATTATGCCTGGGACCGAGCTTGAGACTGGTGTGCTAGAACTTCCTGAGCCATAAAATATATTCATTTTCTTGATGGCTACCCAGCCGCTGCTTTAATAATTCAGTGGAATTCCGGGTTTTTAACGTTTTGCGTTTTATTAAAATTATTAATTTTTGGGTGGTTTTAAAAAAGAGCTGAGACAGATAATTGCGTATGATAAATTTTCAATGGAAGGCAATTATTCAAGCTTACTTGCAAAAAAATTCTACACCCTTGCGAGCGGCCTTCTAGCAGTTAACCGGAACATCCGCCAGTCCGGACGAATACAGGCGTGTATGCATGTTTTTGAGTTCTTTCTTCGTTGTATTTATCAATTCCTCCTTAGTTATCCCGACAAAATCTTATGCTTCAGATAGATCGCTTCAGTAAATCTGCTGAATTTTCAGTAATCATTTCAGCAATATAGCTGATATTTTCAGCAATGCGAAATGTCATCCTGCTTGACAGAAGTTTGCTGAACTTTCAGTATACATCTGATTTTTGCTGGAAATTCAGCAATTTTGACTGTTTCGGCACTTTGCTGGTAGAATTCAACAAAAATTTTCAATATACTGAAAAATCAGTTTTCTGGTTTCCATTTCATGTTCAAGATTATGCAAAACATATTCTATTTGGTTTTTTTTTTTTCATTTATATTTCAAGATGTCAAGCTTAAAAATTAAGTTATTCACGGTTGTGGTCACATTGTCCACGGCCAAAACAGCTCCAGTGAAAAATTTTAAAAAATTGGCGAGAGACGGCTCAAACTTCAATTTGAATATATAATATGTTTGCACTACCAGTAAAAATGTTTGAGGGATATCACATCCTACCGGAAATACACATCGATATTCAGCCGCTCCATCTCCTCCAACGATCGCTTTGAGTAGTGGGCCGACGTCAGATCCGGCCAGAACACTGCGTTTTCGATCTCGTGGTATTTCTTGATGAACGACGCAACTCCCGACAGGCATTTCGTACTGTAAATTTTCCCGTTCACGGCCAGTCCGGAGCGAAAGAAGAGCGGCTTTGATATCCCCTTCTCGCTGATTGTCAGTCACAGCAGCACCTTCTTGGGGAACTTGGTGTATGAAATGAACTTCATCTCAGAGCTCACTTTCTTCATGGGGGAAGTAAAATACGAAGTGCCCTGCCAGTCCAGGGTCTCGTCGTCCATCACCAGCGCCACATCGCAATTCGCCGAGAAAATCGAGTTCAGCAGCTGCCGCTGCGTCATTACCTGTAGCTCCAAAACCAGTGGACGCTACTTCCGCTTCTTGACATGTATATTCATATTCGCCAAGTACTTTTAAACTTTTTGATATAGCCACTTTTCCCTAGGTCTTCCTCTTCAGCATCCTTTGGAGCTTCTTGTCGCTCAGGGACGTCGGCCGTCCGGAACCAAGCTTTCCTTCGATGCTCTGATTGTTGTCTAATAGTGCTAAGATGTTGTAGATGCCGGAACGGGCGTATCCGGTGCCACAAAGTGCCACACGATGTCCGTTTTCGACTCGGCGGGGTGCCGTTTTTTGAACAAATTTTGACTGCTGACTCATGGGTTACTATGATTGATGCTGCATGGGTAGTTTTGTCAGGGCGGGTGAAGGTAAACCCATGAAAAATCGGCATTTTTGGTCCATTTTTTAATTCAAACCTCACGAAAATGATTTTCTGAGACCCCTCTTACTGGAGAGGTAACTTCAAGTGAAAAGATCAATGCTTGTTTCCACAGAACATCAATCTCAGAATACAAACATATAATAAGTTCAAACATCTGCTTTTGGTGGTCATTGGTCCCAAGTGCACCAGAGCGTATCCTTTTATTTCGTTTTTCGATACTGGTCAATTGTTTATATTTTGATTCGCTGTGTTATTTCGACGGAATGTTTGAGGGACAACTCGTTGAGAGTTTTATTTTGAAGGTTAATTGTTTTAGCTTGGGACCGATGCGGTCCATAAACCACGTTGTGTTTTTGGAAGGAGAACAGGCCAGGAGTACATATTTGACTAAAGAACCAGAAAAAGGTCTAGTCTGAACATCCCAAATATAAGAACACGTGGTTTAAGGCTCATCCCCACGAAATTTCGTAGAGTATTTTCAAACAGGAAGCTGAAATTCAGTGACATCTTTGCAAAAGCGAGAAGGCAACTTTCTGTATAAAAACATTGAGCATAGAAGTAAGGAGGGCCGAAGGAGGGGACCTCGATTTTTTTAACCCTCAAGTGTTCGACCGGGTACCCGGGTACCCACGATATTCAAATGACTGTAACTCTGGCAATTATTGACCCATTTCAATTCTTTAAGAAGCGTTGGATTCAAAAACTTATCCGCCTTATGGACGTCATATGCAATGTACGTTTGAATTCATTTAGTTCCCGAAAATCTGGGGTTTCAAGGCTGTGGTCCGGTATGGAGGCACTGTTTGGGAATATCAAATGAATGTCCGCGAATATTTGGAAGAATGCCTACAAAATATTTCTTTTCCATTGTAGGCCATATGCTAACCCCGGAACGATCATTCTGTAACTGTATTCTGGGGCCTATACTGGTCATGAAAATATTTTGAAGGAATGCCTGGTAATACGGCTAACAAAATTCATGAAATTTCTCAAGAAGGCTATTTCTCAACGTTTTGTAGCTATATGATGGCTTGACTTCGGACTGATCATTTCATAACAGGTTGTCGTGCGGCCTCGAGTGATCATTAGTGTGTTTAGAAGGAAACCCTGGCAATTCCAAAAATGGTGACCTCCATTCCCGGAAATTCAATGGATATTTCCAAATAGTGTCTCCGTACCGGACCACATTCCTGGAAACCGTGATATTCTGGAACCAGATGCACTCAAACGGACATTGCATAGATCTATCTCTAAGAGTTACAATTATTTGTTGACCACTTAGAGGTGTTTTTGTTCAGAACACATAAGGTTTATATTGAGGCAAATGAAAACTTGTTTCAATTGGCTTCGAACTGGCCATTGGGCCAAAGATTGTTCGTCCAAACGCGATTGCTCGGAATGTCACAAACGACACAATAACTTCGTTCACGAAGAGCTTCCCACAAAACATGTTGAAGCCGGTGCCCGTCAACAAGCGCCAATTCTTCCTGTTCCTGCAACCATTCGCAAATCACGACAACCGTTGGAAACCTTGGGAGTGCTTATGGTCAATTAGTTACTTGTCGAGTAATGCTGGATTGTGGTTCCCAAGTATTCTTTGTGCCTGAAGCGACCGCTAACCGTTTGATGATTACCCGTTAACCAGCGTACGTGCTTGTACTGGGATGGGCGGCGCGCATGTCTACGCCAGAGAGAAGCTGACTGTAACGATCTTGTCCAGGTGTTCCAATTTCTCCACTGATATAGATTGCCTTGTGGTACAAAAAGATAACCTTTGTGGTACCAAATATATCGTGGCCAATTCTGGCCGGAATCCAGTTGGCAGATTTCACATGCCTTATAAAGTCGACATGCTCATCGGGGCCTCAACGTTTTTCACCTTGCTGAGGTCAGGTCATATTCACCTTGCCGATGATCCATGAAACCCACATTGGTTGGGTTTTCTCCAGAGAAATTAACAACAAAGTGGCCAATACCGTTCTGGTCCATCCTATTTTGCTTCATACATTCAGAGACAGTGAATCTTTTCTGGGAACCTTAGGAGGATATTTCATAGTCTACTATGGAAGAAAATCTAGCCGACATTGGCGATACGAGGTGACATTCCAATCAATGTTGTATATACTCACCTCAACGAACGCTCAATACCTGTTTTCGAGAGAGATAACTCACAGTGTTCATTTTCGTACCAGCATTGCAGAACGAGATGGAGCGCGACGGTTTGAACGATATGGTGATTCGACTCACCGCGAGAATAGGAAAAACCAGAGAATGAGTTCATAAGAATCAGCTCTATCTCTCTCAGACCTTGAGCACGATCGTAATAACTCATGCAACGTTTGACTCGCAGTCTGAGCATTATTTTGTTGAACAAACAATTTCTTGCTCACTCAGTTTATCGCTAGCAGTTGTCTGGTTCGGAAATTCCAGCAATGCCGCCGCTTGTGTGAGACAATGGCAAAACGAGAAAACAAGGAACTGATTTCCGTTGTAATGCTAATCCAGACGGGCCACGTTGGGATAGCGGCTAGTGTGTTGAAGACTCTGATAAGTGAGCGAGTAAATATAATTTAATAAACATAATTATCAATTTAAAATCGATTTCGCATCGCGTCTTGGTCATCATGCGTTAGCCGCAGTGTATGAATCAGAATGAAAACATGAATACTGGAATCATAATGTATATATGGAACGATTAAAGAAATGGTTGAAGTAAAAACTAGAAAATAAATGTATATAATTATTGAGATTTATCTTCTTTTTCTGCTATCTTCATTCGGGAATGGATTTTCAGTGGTAGACTGATATTATAAATATCTGTTTTCTTTTAAACTCAGCATAACACGCACTTTAATAAAAAGATGGAATGTGACTTTCAAAAACAAATTGGTTTATTTACCTTTGCATCGTACCGTTATATGTCAAATCTCGCGTATCATTTGAAAAGAACCAACCGACGATTCTCTTCCTCGACTTCCTCTGTTGTATACCACGGCAAAACAAACAAATCTTTGGCTCTGCGTGTAGCTTTCAACAACTTATGCAATACAAAATATGTTAATAGCTGCGTTATTACAGAAGGTTGATGAACAAAATCGGTCAAAAAGGATTGTTCCTTTGCTCGTGGTACGCGAGAAATCACTGGCTGCTGAGATGTTGTTGAAAATCTAACACAGTTTCTTAACCGCAATCACGGCATTCCATTTTAAATTACGACACGAAATATTGAAACGCCATTGACCCCATTGCAGAAGTCAGCTGTTGGTATAAAAAGTGTATTTGTTTGGAGCGTAAACATTTTTTTAAATATATAAATCATTTATTTGTACAAGCTCAATCGAATAAACTTTACAGAGCCAAGTTTTCATATTTGTATACATAAATTATCTTAAAACTAACGTTAAGAGGATAGAACCGATTACTCGCGGCCGTCTCGAGGTTAATAGGATTAACAACTGAATGGATGGGAAGGTAGGCAGGAGTTTGAAGTGGGGCTTACATAACACATTTTTTTTAATTCTAAATTGTCATAAAACTTTTGGCTTCTTTTGACTTGAACATTTTTGAGAAAGAAAAAAAACACACACAAACACAGATAAAAAAAACTTAAAGTAAACATACAGGTTAAACTAACTACAATCTAAGACTAATGTTAGTCAAAAACACATAGATGAGCTTCAATTTACTTGTTTTGTGTTCGGTCAGAAAGAATGTAAATATTCAGGGAATACTGAACGTACTGACATTGTTTTGTAGTTATTGAACTTAACTAACTTGCCAAATGTATGATTTGATATTTCATATATAAACATTGATAAATTTCTTTTTTTTTTCCTTTATTATCGAGATTTTCAGCTCTGGGCTGGTTCATCTCCCGTCGTAGTCACTCAAATACCGTTTGGGTATTTTCGTGACTAGTCCGGGGGTGAGATTTGAACTCGTGACTTTGGCGTGAGAGGTATGGATGCTAACCACTACGCCGGGGTCGTCCCCACGGCAATAAATTTCATGTTTTCTATCGATGTGCCGGAAATGAGTTCCTATGCTGAAGTTTTGCTCTTCTCTACGTTTTCCGAACTTGTAATCAAGTTGAAATTTCTTATTTTGTGGATTTTTTTTCATTAAATGGTTTTATAAATTATTTATGCAGCAATGAAAATCGTGTACAATTTGGTAATAATTAAAAAAAAACTTTCCCATCGTATCTCAAAACTTCTTTCCTAGAAATAAAACTCTTTCCATTGCGAATTGTATGTATGTATGTATGTAAGGTAGTCACCATCCCTTCTAAGACCTTGTCATGTATGCAGATCCACTTAACAGCAAGATCAAATTGAGTTAACGGTTTGTATTCCCAGCAACACTGTATGTAGGGCCAAAAACGGTGGGGCGGACCCGCAAGCAGAGACGCTTACGCGAAACCCGTGAAAAATTAAGATTCTCATTCAAACTATACGATCCAACAAATTGAATAACCCAATTCGCAATCCTTATCAAACTTTTTACGGGATGGCTTTTTAAGAAGGGCACGTCACTTTCGCTGAAACTGTTGGAGTAGAATTCACAGCATCACAATCGAATCGATAGGATAAGAATAAAGGTAGTGTTTGTACCCTCCTAGACGCCGGTTGTCATACCACTCCATTGTTCAATTCCAGATTTAGTGATCCCTGATGCTTCCTCCTTTCCCAATATATAGTCAATGTCATATAGTAATTTATTAAATAAAGTGAATGAATATTAGAATGATGAATAATATAGTGAGAGAATATAAGAATAATAATAACAATTCCATTTGTGAACCTGAAAGTTTAGACAATGTAAAAACGAGTAAAAAATATGGTTTAAAATTATTTTTCAAAACTTGGGATGTTCATGGATGATCTGAGATTATAGAGCATATAAAGAATAGTAAACCTAAAATTTCTAAGTGCTCTTCCTTTTCCTTTTTTCACAATAACTTTTTGTAGAGGGTACTATAGTGATTTTAATTATGTGAGTTTGTGTATTGCATAAATTTAATATCATAAAATAAAATAATAAACTGACGTTATAATGTTAAGTAGTAATACTAGCAAGCCAGTAAGCTACAGTAGAATATATATATATATATATATATATATATATATATATATATATATATATATATATATATATATATATATATATATATATTATATATATATATATATATATATATATATATATATATATATATATAAGTCTTGAAAAAATGAAAACAACTAACAGTGAGGCTAAATTAATTTTATATGAGTGTGAATAACGCCAAAAACGGAAACGTAATGAAACTACAGAAAATAATAATTAATTTTACGATAACTCTTGAAGAATCTGGAAATGATTCTTTATCTGTAAAATATGAAATGAACTATTGTAAATTATCCTTTTGGTAAATTTGGGAAAAGCTTTGTTCAGTTGAATTTGTCGCATATGATCCTTCCTAAAAAACGTTAAAAACCTTCCTATCTTTTCGAATACATATTTAAAGTTAGGTAGACTATAATTGACATGGAAGGATATATGTGAAGCTGAAACTGACCTATAAAATAGCATAGAAAAGATAGTGGAGGGATGTTAAAATCTAAAATGTTAATAACAATTTTAATTGTATTTACTTGTCTACAGATTGTAGTCCTGCTGCAATTGTAGACAGACTCGCGCATCCACTACGAACCTATGACAATGCATAATAACTACGAAAAAAAATATTTATAATTATTTTACAATACTTGGGAATTCCTTGGATGATAAACTCTTTCCTACTCGAATTGTTAGGCCGTCCTGAAAAGGGCGGATTTTATATGGTGCACATTTGAATTTAAACCTTCTTGGTCTTTTGCAGAAGCAAATTATTGCATCCGTTGCATCGTATCAAAAATTGGCTAAGATCAGGATCAACACAAGCACCTTATTTTGCTCCTCATGGTCACAGGTTTGGTCAACCGATTGCTCATCACAAAACTAATGGCTGCCTAGCAACGGTTGCCTAGAAAAATACAGTTATCAGCTACCTGATCAATGGTTGCACGCCAGTGAACCCTCCAGGGTATTAGCCACCGCAAGCTGTCAATCCAATATTTGATTCCCGCCACTCCGCACAGCTTGAATAATACCAAACGAATGATTTAGTTTGCGAAGGTGTATCCCTTTTTTATCGTTCACTGCAACATAGTTTATTGCTACATTGAAATCTTCATTGCAACATTGAAATGGAAATCACTGAAATACTATGCATGTAGTAAATTTAGCCTTCAAAACTATATTTTAAAACATCACCTTTTATTTGCGTTACTTTCAATAGTTTACAATTGTAGAAAGATATTTTTTTATAGTTGACTCAATACGCGGGAAATTTTGCAGCCGATTGATTTAAACATATTGAAAATCTATCGAAGAATAATTAAGTTATAAGCGTTTAATTTGTATTTCCTATCGGACGTTATTTTAGGATTTTCAAATGACACCCTAACCTTGCCGTAAGTCTACGTCAAAAAAAATCGTTAGCTCTCTCGTAGTGACTGTCTAATATGCACTTTCAAATCTGAAAGCCACGAATCACACCTAAACAATATGTTCAATAGGATTAAAAAAATGACGTTTCGATCGAAAATACTTTGTACGGAAGGTGGTCTAGCATCGTCTACTTCGCTTCTTGAATATGATGCAAAAGATAAGTCAAATGTAGGTGAAATAGAAGTAGAGACAGATTATCTTTTACAATTTTGACATGTTTAAAAAAGTCACTAAATGTACAGCCCAAAACTCACTAGAAAACACAGCACATCTTGAACTCATGGATATCGATAGTTAAGGAACTGCATATTTTTTATAACAATGCTGAGATGTGATTCATATATTGGCTTACACTGCGCTCTGTTTGCTGACATTTAAATATGTATTCGATGCCAGATGCACACAAATGTCTTGTCCACGCACGTGCTTTATCAGCCAGTACGAAAATTAAACCGTTCTCGCAAACCTCGATAGCCGGATGCACACTAATTTTATAAATTCTTTCTATAAAGTCTTTATAAATTACACCAGAGATGCATCATAAAAGCGACACAAGCTAACGCCAAGATATAAATAATGCAAACCCAATATCACTATCCCACCAACAAGCTTTACTAATTAAGCAGGAAGCAAATAGGAGGTGATAAAACAAATCCCAAACCCTCTACTGGTGGCACGCCGCAGATATCCACCTACTAGACGCAAGCGAATTATCCGTAACATCTTGTTCAACCAGCATCGTTAACTCAATGAGCAAACCCGTCAGCTGCTCATGCGGTACTCACTCACCATGCGAGTTGGTTCCTCGCCACTCAATAATAGTTCGTTTCATAGCATGAAGAGATGAAAGCGCAATGGCAAAAATACACACATTCACTCTCCTGCGGAAACGATAGGGGGATGATGAACAGCAGCATTATTTGTGTTCTCTCCTCTCGCGAGCAGAGAACTCTCGGCTGCAAATCGTGAAAACGCTCATGATTCAACAACACTGATTCCAATTCCGAGAAAACGTAGCAGCTCTCCAAGACAATCGATCTATTGCTCCTTGACGTTTCCTGATGCTCGAGAGATGGTTGAACAAGGATCCAATTTTAAAGTAGCTATATTCCTAGTTCGTTGCTGAGTACGAAACGTACGGTGAATGAAACTAGTGATTGACTTTCCCACACCATGCTGTGCAGCGACCAACGACCTGAAAAACCACATTGCGAGTGATGTTTAACGCGTCTGCCATGCCTAGTCCGTCGGACAAGTCACTAAATGAGGTTCTCCGAGTATGAGAGGCATGACAAAGTGATTTGTTGAGCATTCGGCAGATACTAGTAGCTTCACGTCATATTCGCTTCCAGCTGATTTTAATGAGGTCAACGTTTACGTGTTCACAAACTGCTCACGTAACCACGACCCGAGTCCATGGCCCCCACCGCCATAGATTTGTCCCATGATTTGTTCCAGTATCATAGACCGTAACGCTGTCATAGCGACGGAAGGGTGTGTTGCTCAGTCAAACACCCGTGACTACGTAGGCATTGACAAAGGCACAACGGGTGCCACCGACGAGGCGACGGTGACGAACAAAGAACTCATTCCATAGCAAATTCGCTAAAAGTGAACATAGCGCTGAGACCAGATGGTATTCTGAACCTGGCCGTCAAGACGACTATCTTGCTGGATCCAGAAATGTTCAGGGTGGTGATGCAAAGGTGTCTGAACGAGGGCGTTTTTCCGGACGCCTGGAAAATTCAGACCTTAGTGTTCCTACCAAAGACTGGGAAGCCACCAGGGGACATCGGCAGATCTATATGTCTATTGGATACAGTGGGTAACGTGCTCGAGAGGGTAATCTTCAACAGAAAGACAAAAAACACGGAGGGTATAGGCGGTCTGTCTAACAATCAGTTCGGCTTCCGTAAAAGGAAGTCGACGGTGGATGCCATCCTGTCCGTCTCCAAGACAGCCAAAGTGCAATCCAGCGCAAGAGGTGAGGAGTCCACTACTGTACAGTGGTCACCCTAGACGTGAGAAACGCGTTCAATAGCGCCAGTAGGGTGGCTATCGCTGACTCGCTTCAACGGCTTCAGGTTCCTGGGTACCTGTACAAGATTCTGGGAAATTATTTCCAGAATCAAGTACGGGTGTACAATACAGAAGCAGGCCAGAAATGTGTTCAAATCTCCGCAGGCGTCCCACAAGGCTCAATCTTGGGTCCGGAGCTATGCAACACGATGTACAATGAGGTACTACAGTTTGAGTTCCCGAACGGGGTGACGAACGTCGGGTTCGCGGATAACATCACCCTAGAGATATGTTGTGAATCCATTGAATAGGTGAAGCAAAGTGTCTCGCATTCCATTGGCATTGTGGAGAGATGGATGAGTTCAAGGAAACTGAAGCTAGTTCACCATAAGACTGAGGTAACGGTCGTCAACAACCGAAAATCGGAGCACTGTGCGACGATTAGTGCAGGTAACTGCACAATTGAATCAAAGAGGTAGTTGAGGTATCGACGATAAGCTTTCCTTTAACAGCCACATCAATTACGCCTGCAAGAAAGCCTCTATATCGGCTATATCGGCATTATCTCGCATGATGTCAAATAGCTCAGCGGAGCTTGGAAGTAGGCGTTAGCTCCTGGCCAGTGTAGCGTTGTGCATACTGAGGTACGGCCGGGTGGTATTAATCACCGCCTTGAGTACCAAGAGCTATATGAGTAAGCCAGGGAGTACGCACAGGCTTATGTGTCTATGAGTGGTGCTTACCGAACAGTATTACAAAACGCGGTCGGCTTCCTAGCGAATGTAGAGTGCTTCGAGCAACGTGGGACAGGAGGTATTCGACCATTTAGAGCCGCATCTACGGTTAAGTGGCAATGACAATCGAACAATTCTACCAAAGATCGGTGTACCTAGTGACACTAGGCCCTGGCTTTTCTCAGTCGTAGGAAAGACCACACGACGCGAGGCTCGGCAGGTGCGTAAGTGATCGAAAAAGGGAGATCGTGGACGATCTGGACCGCAAACCACCAGACGTCCGGAACCCTGTTTGGCATAAGGGTTGCGCAATGTACAATACCCCCTCCCTGAAGTAATACCGAAAAGTGATTCCGGTGTGGGGCGAGGCTCGAGGCCCGGTTGTTGTTTTGTGGGTCGTTTGTTAGCAGTTTTAAGGAGTTTGTTAGCAGATTTTCCACCCCATCTGAAAAAAAGGTCCTCCCTCCGGACCTCAGAAAAAATCGAGTTTCCAAGCTATCTTTGTATTCTTCTTATGGTGTAAGAAAGATAGAAAAACGTTGCTTTTGTTGAAAATAAAATCACGATTTGGTACCATTGGAATCAAGCACCTCATTTTAAAAGCCACAAGGAAGTTATATTCGAAAGGCTCTATCCCAGAATAGAACATTTTTAGGAATCTGGAATTGTGTGTTATTTGGTATCATATAAAAAAAACTGCTGTATTATTTTTCACTGGATGTGAAAAGTCTCCACCATATATTTAAAGTGGCTTCCTGAAAACTAGATTTACTTTAAAACAGCGAGTTCATGACCAACCCGAATATGTTTGTCTAAAATACTATCACTTTGTATTCCAAACCCATTTTCACGGTATTGACGTTAGCTTAGTAAAACATTCTTTTATCCTCCGTACCGAACGCTAATCTGATGATGATCCAATACAATTTTTGAAAGCATTCATTATGACAAGAAAAGATAAAGATTCATACTTATATGTAGAGTATATTGAAAATTTAAATGCAAGGTGAATTGTTTTTTTTTCAGTAATGCGCATTTCGGTTCATCTCGTGGAAATCGAAACATTGAAACAACTACATTAAACCACTGACCTAGGATCAAGGGCGACAAGAAGTCTCAGAGCGTTATCGTAAAACAACTTACATTCAAACTTGCCAGCGTCGGCAGAAGCAAACGATCCACCATTGGTGCTCGTTATCGGGATAATATTCCTATGAAACTGGAGCAAATAATTTCGAATCGCTTGAAATGAGACCAGCACAAACTTGCAAACCAACGCCTCGCCACAATCTGCTGGCATCACTTTGGAGGCATCTTTGTGTTGAGAAACGACGTAAAATGATTCTGTAGTGGAATCCTGCAGCTCAACCCTTTTCCGCCGACCCCATCACCCTAGCTTCTGGAGAAAGAGGTTATCAGCCATGCCACCCACGCGTGTGAGCGGTGTTCCAAAGCTTCTGCGAAAACTCCCACGTCATTGTCGTCATCATTGTCATCATCTTACAAGTAGCACACGGTCGCGATTCTGAGACTGCGGCTGTCGTCGTGAGATTTCCTCAAAAAACTCTGCAGCCACCATTCTCCAACTCGGAGAGCTTCTCAAGAATATCGTCATCTCATAGTACATAGGAGAATTACACCAACACTAAGAGACGGTCCCGCGATGCCAGAGTATGCAGTGAGAGCGAAATTAAAAAAAAAAGAAAATCACCATTAAATTTTCATATTCCCAGCAAGGATGTTCCTATTCCGACGCTTTGTCTCTTTCTTGCATGATCCGTTTGAAATCACCAGCTCATTTGGATTCGTTCTTTCTGTTCTCAGTGCGGCTGGTGGGCAAAACTCCTCACACGCGGCCAGCCATTTATTCATTCGCCAGTTCCATTAAAGGTCGTGTAGAATATTTGGAACATTGGATTAAGTTCAAGTCGCTTTGAACCTGTTGTGGAAAGATGCACAGCTAGTGTACTTTGCACTTGATAAGAAAGAAAATACGTGAAGTTATAGGCACGGTGCCGGTGATGATCTTGATTCCACAGATGCCGTCGGCAATTGAAAATTGTAGCCGTCGGAAGGATGTTTAACATGTTTCTGTATTGTTCACATGCCTAGCGCTACTATTAGTGTCCAAAACTTGCACGGATTTTCTGGCAAGGCAATCCGAGTTTCAGTTAGTTTGGAAATCAAGCAGGATAAACGGAAGCTGAATTCTGAAAATTGATTAAATGGTGCAATGATAGTGATGTTCCCGTTCCGGATTCAATGTGGTCAATAAGGTCGGATTTTCAATAACGGAAAATTCCTGTATTCCATTTTACTGACAGGGTCAAACAGAAATAATTCGAACGATTGATCCCAAAGTTCCGCGGACAATAATTAACTCGCTTCTTACAAAAGTGCCTCATATTATCCATATTTCAACATACTTGTTAAAGCGGAAACTTGAACTGTTAGGTTTGGTCAAAATCTGCACTTTGTTACTTTGATTTAGATAACAATGACTTCTGTCGAGTTAAGTTGAGAGCAAGGCCAAAATATTTCGCGTAACTTTTGAAAAAGGTTTATCTGCGTTGATCGATTTTTTTAATAACGTTACTGCGAAAGCATTTTGCATCGAACTTATTGTGCATCGTGCATCTTTACTCGACCAAGCAGAGCCACAAGCTCATTTTATTTAACAATGGAGTGGCTCCACGCAACAGCACGAAAAAAATATCACTTTTTTAATGCATCATTTTTTTTATTTGACTGAAACTTTGAACAGCTATTTCATATAATTAAATATTACATTTTTTTGCTATCGTTACCTTATATAAAATCACAATTAAATTTCCAGAATGACCTGTTTAAAAATGCACTTGCTTGTTCAACATTTTTGAACTGATTAAAGGTAAAGGCTTTTTTAATATGTTTTCAGGCGTTATCTGTGTTAAATTTACATGAAATATCTTATTAATATCTAGCATTCCCATTATGTACATTAGATAACGCAGAGAATTCAATGTTTCTTTTTTATATGTGTGTTGTTAAAGTCTGTTAAAAAAGTGTACCTAAATTATGAGGGTGTACCTGTCACACACAGCTCGAAAAATTTGTGTAAATTTCTGTGCAATATCATGCACATAAGGGAAGCGTCACTAAACATACAAGTTAAAATTATAAGTACAGGTATACCTCGATAGTACGTACCCTCGATAGTACGCAACCTCGATAGTACGTACATTTTACCTCGATAGTACGTACGTTATTAATTGGATAGTACGTACAGTCATGAGCTTAGATTTTTACCCTTCTTACAAATTTACCCTTTACACAAGTTGCGGCGGTAGGACATTATATTTTTTAAATATTTGTAACGGCCTTACTTAGGAATTGGTCTTGATTGCGTTGCGTCTCGTTGTGCTTATTTTTGTTTTGCTGGTACCACGTAGATTGGTTTTGAGAGTTAAAAATGGGGAAAACACAAACTAGTGGACTGTAGCGTCAAAAAGCTGCCATTGCAATCGGTTCATTGAGGATATCGAAAATGGGATAAACACCAGATAGGTAATGGCAAAGCACAACATTCCATCTCGATCAACAATTGCAACAATCAGACAAACGAAGTAGAAAATCAGAGAAAAAGGATTGCAGTCAGAAGGATCAATTGGTAAATATATTACTTTTATTGAAAAGCGTAGGTACATCCATGAGTTCATCCAAAGACATGACATTTGTTTGTTCAAAATCATTAAAGAGAATCTTTCGAGAAATGTTGCGGCTGTAGAAGATTACGTAAACAAATTTTCGAAAAAAAAACTACAAAAACGAAAAAAAGCAACTGTCACCATCTCAGATTTTCAACGCGGATGAAAGTAGCCTATACTTTAAGGACACTCGAATTACCACTTTCGTCGATAAAGATGCTTCCTGTGCTCCGGGTCAGAAGGTATCAAGAGAATGAGTTGCCCTCATGCCATACTCCAACATGGATGGATTATTGAAGCTACCATTAATGTTAATTGGTAAATCTGAAAAACCAAGGGCACTAAAGTATGTTTGGAAAATTCCTTACTCCGCTTCTAATAATGCTTGGATGACAAGATTTTTGTTTAAACAATGGTTATTTGTGGAATATGTGTGTCTCGCGTCACCGAGTTTTTGAAGAATTTAATCGGCCTGATAGTTCTTGATAATTGTTCTGCTTATTTCAATGGCAGAGAATTACAAACCGTTGATGGGAAAAATCTGGACCAAATTTCTAACTCCTAACACGTTCAACTTGTTCAACCCAAGGACCAGAATAAATACATATGGGCAAAGCGAACTACCGAAAAACTCATATGCAAGAGATGATGGCCTGAACCGGAGAATTCCACGAAAATGTAAAAAATATCACCATAAAGATGCTGTTTTTTGGGTAGCTCACGCATGGGATTGCGTTCCAAGGGATGCACTAAGTAAATCCTGGAACATGTATAATCCGGTAGATATCGATGATGAAGATGATCTGCCATTATCTATACTCCAGGATAAGTTGCGAAGCATTTCTCAGAAAACTCTCGAGCCTAGAACTCAAGAAGAAAAAGACGAATATTTCGAAATTCTAAAGGATTATCATATAGTGGAGGGTGTTCTTAACCCTGATAATGACAACAACATATACACCGGGAATAATTCGACGTTACACGGAAAAAAAATCCGTGCCCGGATCCGTGAGCTGCAGTCATGAATTCGTGAACAAGCAAAAATACACCGTGAACTGAATCATGTAATCGGGAACTAGTTCACGTTTTTGGGTGAAAATCATGAAAACTTGAACTAGTTCACGGTCTTTTTCATTTTCGTGAATGCTTTTGTTTCTGTGTACCAACAATCGATGGAAAAATAAGTTTTTCGATGATACTGCTAACTTCAATCAAGGTTCTAGAGTTTCTCATGAAGCAGAAATAAGCAATGAGGATTGAGTTTGATTTTGAGGTACGCAGAAGAGAACGGATAGCCGCTAAATACGCAGTTTAGTTTGCTTCCAATACGGCTTAACATTCTTGAAAAGGTTGCTAGTACATAACAAAACTCACTGATTGACCGTGTACAATTGATTTTCCTTATCCTATCCGAGAAAATGGATTTTGTTCTTCAAAACTAACTTGAAATAAATGATAACAACTACAACATGATTTTTTTTTTTGTATCCTTGATATAAAACCCTGAACTTATCCATCTGTAGTTAGATCTGACCCTTTTCGTTTTGATTTCATGTGTTCAAGATGTTTCCAATGCGGTACCGAAACATGACAAAAATTGGGTTATTTGATCCTGGGCACTCAATTGGGTTATCATTGATCGTGTTTTCGAATGCTGATGTGATTTTATGTGTTGCATGAGATGGTTATGTCAAGTAAGAAACTGGATACTTTCCCGGGAGTGTCCATAATATGACTGTAAGGTTAAGCAATGTGGTCATAGACTGTCGGAATGACAATCAATGAACTCATTGTTGTATGCCCATTTGATTTGGGGTATCGCATGGTGGTTAATGGGTGTATCTTGCAACCTTCACTCATATCCCGCCGATATTCTCGGAACCAGTTGATCGATTCCAAAACTGTTCTATTGCGTTCCAGGGACCGAAAAACCACTTATTAGGCGATTGTTGTGTAGAATTCGGTCCAGTTATTGTCGAAAGCTTTTAAAAACACACACACACACACACACACACACACGCGCGCGCGCGCACACACACACACATTTTCCTTTCTCGTCCAGCTCATTTGATTGGTATATGGTATGATAGTGTCATAATTTCTTTTTCGGCATTAACTGCCTTAATATGACAAAACATATATTTATTTAGTAAAAAAATTTGTTTCAAATCATTCAAACAATTTTGAAACGCTATTCAAAAACATTTTATTTTTTTATTGTGATTCGATAGTACGTACGTTTCGATAGTACGTACACTAAACGAGGCGCAGGTGTACGTACTATAGAGGTATACCTGTAGTGTGAAATTCTGGGATATTCCATTTTCGATACTGTTGTATGCAAAAGCTCATCTTTGTTAGAACTATTCCATGCAGGTTTCTGTTTCGTGTGGTATGAAATAGAGTTTTAAATGCTTTGAAATTTATATCATGCATGTGCATGTGTACTTTTGACTAAATACATATAAATATATGGAAACTTTTGTCAGTACACTGTAAATTTAAAAAAAACATTCGTGCATACACGAAAACAAGACAAAAAACTACGACTGTTTCATTACAAATTAAAAAGAAACGTTCCTCTGATGATTGCATGAATGACTAGCAGATCTTTTTTATCGACTCGAAATTCAATTGAAAAGAAAAAGCGCAACCAGGTGGAGTTGTGTAGCGTTTTTTTTTTTAACGTAGGACTACGTCTTTGTTTTGTATGCAGGGGTACAATTAAAAAAAATTCATTACGACCGTCACGAAAAGTGGTCAGGTTTTGAGCGTTAATATCTTAGTCATTTTTGAAAAAGAAAATCTAAAATTTCAGCATCAATCGATCGGAAATATTTTAACACATAAAATTAAACAGAGATAATTCAAGATTTCAATCCACATACTATTGAAAAATTCATGTATGTTAAGCCTTGTCTGAAACAGTATATTAACCCCTTCAGGCCTAAGGGATCATATATGACCCCAGAAGGAAAATGGTTGCATAAATTCACAGACTGTATAAAAGTGCACACTGTCTGCGGCAAATTGGTTCTACATCAATAATTCTAACTGAGAAATATAAAAGAAAATATGAGCTTAAGGCCTATTTGACGACCTAGAATATTCTGAACATGAAGAAGTTCAGGAGGAAACAATAAATGCCGTATTATTAGTATAAAGCGTTGTTTTAGAATATTGAACATATGCATACGTATTATTAAATTTTTGGTGATAGACGTTAAATATGTTTTCTATCTCTCTGGGATGTTCTAGGTTATCCAAAATGCAGATGCAACGCTACGTATTCAAGCATGTTATATTGAATATTTTAGAATGTCAACAAACATTGCGAGATCAACTGGGATGATTGAGGTCATCCAAACTGTCCCTGAGGTCAGAACATACGATCTACAGTTGTAACATTAGGTTTTTTGAGTATGCAGAGGAATAATATGTATTGAACAATATTAATTGAATAGTGAAGCAGGACAACAGACATAATGCGGTAATCTTGAGATATTCTGGGTCATCCAATTGTTCCTTAAGCTCCAAACATAAGATCTACAGTTGTAAAAGTAGCTTTTTGGGCTATATAGGGTGACTATATGTATTTAAACATATTCAATGAATCTTTTGGAAGGTCAACAGTAAATGGTTGATAATTTTCTAATCCATTAGGTCATCCAAACTGTGCTGACGTACAGAACTTAAGACTTACAGTTGTAACAGTAATTCCTAGGCAACACAAAATTAAAATAAATATTCACACATATTCAATTAATATTCTATAAGGTCAACAAACATTCTAAAGCAATATGGCATGTTCTGGGTCATTCAAACTATCCCTGAGATCAGAACATAGCACCTACAGTTGCAACATAAGCTTTCTGAGCTATGCAAAGCTACGCTGTGTATTGAAACATAATCATTGAATATCTTGGAAGACTAACAGACATTATGAGATAATCTTCTAGGTTATCCAAACTATCCTGAAATTCAAAACATAAAATCTAGAGCTGTAACTGTAACTTTCTGGACCAAACAAAGAACACATATGTATTTGACCAACTTGTTTGAGTCTTCTGGAAGGTAAATAGATATAATGAGATATCATGGGATGTTCTAGGTCTGTTGTATGTTCTGAATTTCTATGGAAAGCAATTTGAAGTAGTCGTTTGTTCCCTTACTACTTCTTTCTTAGCGTTTCAAGCATATTGTTTTCGCAATCAGCTTATTGCTTGCTCTCAACTTACTGAGAGCTTTCGATGCCAGGTACCATTTTTGCATTTGCATGCTTGTGTGGCAAGTACAATCGTGCCCTGTGCCGAGGGAGTCGAGAAATTTTCCTTAACGAAAAATATCTTAACCAGACCGAGAATCGAACCCAGCCACCTCCAGTATGGTGATGCTTTGTAGCCGCGCTTGTACCGACTGAGCTAAGGGAGGACCCTTACCGCTGCGGAAACCATATTGAGTATCAGAAAAAAGGTTGTTCGTTTCAATTGATTTGTCCAGACGGAAGAGCATCATTTTCTCCACAACCTTTCGAATCCAATATGACATCGCGATAGGTTGATAGGAGTTTTGGTTGTACACGGATTTACGTGGTTTTTGAACGGCAATAACTCTCACCCGTCTTCATTAATTTGGAACAACATGAAGGTCCAGAAATTTACTAAGCAAGCATGTTGAACTTGAGCCTGTCAGCCCCTGGAGCCATATTGCCACAAGAAGGAGTGTGTGTGTGAGAGAGAGAGAGAGAGAGAGAGAGAGAGAGAGAGTGAGAGAGAGTTCTACCATTGAACAGGATTGGCTAATCTCATCTACGAATCACAGAATCTGTGGATCTATTGGTGCAAATACGCTACGACTTTGTTGCTCGTAGTTTCGTTACGTAATCTTCGCGTTCGTTCCAAAAAGTGTTCATTGACGTTTCACGCGATAGCCCGTCCACGAAATGTGACTATTAACCGCGTTTCTTGGCCTTGACGAGACTCCTAAGTTCGTGTTCGAAAGCAGTGTATTTGTCGAAGCGTGCAGGTGTTTCACGTTCATGGTTATTTGGGTGCATTGCTGTTCCCATCATGCAGAAGGAGGTTTCGTACAAAATGAAGCTCCTGGAATTAATCAAGTTTGAGCCACCAGTGGTGGACGCCCTTCTTCCGTCACTACGGCTTCATCAATTGCTGTCCTGAGTTTTTTCAAGTCAATAGGACAGGTAAGATCGTACGTGACGTTGATGGAATTCGAGATTGATGGACTCAGAGAACCAACAGATGATGCTTAGGAGTACAAAACATCCTCAAGTTTGAAAAACAAGTTTAACGTCTTAAAGACCAATCTATGCTTTATACCATATATCACGATTGGCAACTTTATGCTTCTATTTATTTCCAAACTCATCTTTTGCGCACCAACGAGTGTTGGTGCTTTACCCAATGATTTCATTATCTTCAATTCGCTCGACCAAGTGGGTGAAATATTATAACTTGGGATAGCTCATTGCGGACGTTTTCCAAATTTAGCAGATCGACAGGCAACCTGGTACCTCATAGCAAGCTGCTTAGAGGCGGACCGGAAGATTCGATGAGCTACCTTCCTCAGTGCAACTGTGTGCAAATCCTCGGGTCAAATTAATTACTTACTTTCTGCTGTCCTATTCAACAATGAATAAGCGATGAAAACGCAAATTGATATTTCTTCTATGTTATATCATATTTAACGTATGATTATGCTAAGGTAGTTTTGTTGAGTGTACAGGAACAATGCCCCGTACGCAGAACATGCAAATAGTGACGTCACTCTATGTGTTTAGGTTGAGTTAACAATACAAATTCATTTGACGATAAGCGCTCTCCGCAACATCTCTATCTCTCTCTCTCTATCTCTCTCTGTACCTTATTAAAGATTAATGATAGTTAAGTCACAACCAAGACATGACATGAGATCTTCATGTTTGAGCTGTAGGTACCTCTCCTAGGTGGAATAATGTGATGATTTATTTGATGTTCTAAATATGTTAAGAGAAGAAGGACCACTTCTCCGCTTTCAATGACCCACTAACAGTGAGAAAAGGTAATTCAAGAGGCAGATAGCTATAACCATAATGTATTCTTGTCCATTATATGATGGAAAGATTATTAACTAATGCCCTAACAAGTCAAACAGGTCTTTTGCGATTACAATCTTCATTTTGAATCGTACTGTCCAAGCGCAATAATTTCAACCCGTTTGGCAGCACAGATAGGTTCCACAGGCTTAAAGGGTGTTTCGATCAAAATTTGGTCCACTTAAACTTGACGCATTTCCTTTCATCGTGCATTAAAAAATGTTGCACACCCCTCATTTTGAAAATGTGTGCGGTTAGCATCATGCATCTTTTTTGATTTTGAGATTATTACTTCAGTAATCAAAATTTCGTCGAAGGAAGAGAAGCAACGCATCAAAATTTTGCACGGTCATGGCTAAAATCGAAACTACTCTCACGCCAAGTTGGCGAAATTGTTGAATGTTTGTCGACAGCCACTGCGACGACAAAAAGAGTTGCCCGCTGTTTCGAGCGGAATCCCCACCTCTCCGTTCAAGTTGTCGCAAGGAAGCTGGGAGTGGCACCTTCAACCGTGGATAGAGCTAAAAAACGAGCTGGACTGTCAACTTACAAGAAAGTGGTGACTCCAAATCGCGACGACAAACAAAACACGTCGGCCAAAGTACGATCGCGAAATTTGTACACGACGATGATGACGAAGTTTGATTGTTTGGTACAAGACTATGAAACTTACGTCAAGGCAGACATTAAACAGCTTGCTGGACAGGAATTTTTTACGGAAATCGGACGGGGAAAGGTGGCAAATATATTCAAATACATCAAACTGTCCAAAATTGAATCCTAGAGAGTTTGAGCTGTTTAGCGGAATACATGTAACTAGAAATGAGAAGAAAAATTTGTATTTTCCATTTAATTCCATAAAACTTTGCTTATCTTGACAGATACGCGTATTTCGTATACAATATGTAGACTTCTTCAATGTTGTGTACTAGTCTAGTTATCAGTACACGACACTGAAGAAGTCGGCACATTCTAGATGAAATACGCGTATTTGTCAAGATAAGCAAAGGTAGTTGGAATTAAATGGAAAATATTATTTTTTCTTCTTATTTCTAGTGTCAAAGCTCGCCAAGAAATATCAGGTGTGGCAGGCCATCTGTACCTGTGGCTTGAAGAGCAACGTTTACATTGCGACTGGAAAAGTCAACCAGGAAATTTATCTGACTGAGTGCCTACAAAAACGTCTACTGCCTTTCCTGAAGCGACACAATTGTTCGGTTCTATTTTGACTGGATTTGGCATCTTACCATTACGAAAAAAAGGCCATGGAGTGGTGGCCAACAACGTTCAAGTGGTGCCCAAGGACAAGAACCCTCCCAACACGCCAGAGCTCTACCAAATCGTACAATATTGGGCCATCGTCAAGCGGAACCTTAACAAAACTCAAAAAGTTGTGAGCCTCAAACGTCATAAAGCTTATAAGATGTTGACAGCAATACCAAAGCTGTATTTTTTCGACCAAAGTATTAAGAACAGTGACAGTACGTAACTTCGGCAGTCTAAATAAGTTGACGTTAGTGTGACAACGTGCATCAAATGAAATTCGTATGCGTTTTTTTTTTTTATAAAATGATCTTGGGTATCTGTTTTTTCTTGATTTATCACTTTTTCACATACCTTTGGGATTCAGACAAGAAAATTGCACATTTTTTAGGGCAACCTTCCAAAACTAATAGTTATGTATAGACTAGAAGACTAGAATTTTAATAAAAATTGAGCTGGTACGTTTTCATCAGCTAACTATTATAATTTTTGAAGTTTGTTAAAGTTTATTAATTGTTCAATTGTTTGAATATCATTAAAATAAACTGTGGTTTTGAAATGATGAATCGATCAATTATATACTAATATTGAATTGTTGCAAATATAAGTCGTTTTTATATTAAAATCAGGCAAAGATTTCTTTTTTATTACACGATTTTCCATTATCCTACAAAAAAACATAAACTCAGCGCCATCCGCCGAGGCGGTTAATTCATTCGGACAATGCACAAATAGACTATTCCATTATGAAAGCAGAAGTTGCTGCTCGTACTAACCCTCATCATTTGTCACCAGCATCGACCTTCTATTCAACCTTGGCGTTGCTCCGGCACCACATAAGACATATGTTCGCACATAATTATCACACTTTTGCAGGCATTTTCCGCCACTCGTCATCACTTATCATATGTGAGTAATTATAATTGAATAAATTATCATTCCACACTTTTCCGCTGCCTCGCAGAAGGGATGACTGATGATGATGCTTCGCTCTATAGGGGTACATCAGAATCAATTCACGCATCTATTACGAGAAGGGTTGACGATGGGAGTAGAGTTTCTTGAAGGAGAATTTATCGCCTGCTTGGAAGTGTGTACATGCCTTTCTCTCACACCACCTTTCGAGGACATCAACAGCCAACGGCACCGGAGAAAGATGGATGATAATGAGCGATAATGTATTTCAAAGTACAGGAAATGAGCAATTTATTCACGCGTCAGCAGCACACTGGCAAGTGCGAGAACGATGCGTCTTGCCTGTGGTTGCTGCTTCCAGTAGTGGCGCGACGACGACGACCGTTTGATGACACATTTATCAGCCATTAGTTTCTGCATGGTAGCTATTTTGAAGATATTAAGCAGTCTTACGCTTTTCCGCCCTTCCGGAGATGTACTTGACTCAATAACTTAAGTGTCAGATGCTAAACGGAGTGTGCCGTGCGCAAGAGATCTTATATACAGTATATATAACAGTCAGTGGTTGAGGGAGTTTCACGAATATTCTGGTTATGATCTAACGTGTACATAAAAAAATGGACAGATTATAGCGATTTTTCATGTGATTACCCTGCCACCTGGTGGTGAATCAACCTATGGATCGCCAATCGTAGTAAGTTTGTTGTTTACAGAAGAAAAGTGAATGTATTATCAGTTGATTTGCAGGAGCCATTGCAAAAACAGTCTAGAAACTAAACACGATGGGATTGTTCGTACTGCCAGCTCCATCCCAGAGCAGGAAGTTGGATAGCGTGAAAACAGCTTTTCTTGATATTAATAGAGCGTTCGACAATGCATCCTACATATCTATGGAACATTCCATGAGAACACGAGGGATCGTCAAAAGAAATTGGATAGATAGTAGAGATCTTTTCAACAAGTGATTCAAAAATAATGGTAACAGCTGGTTAAAGCTGTCTTCAAGGAGGTGTACAGTCTCATTCCCTATAACCTCTAAAAGTTGATGATGTTGCAACGGAACTTGAATCCTTAGGATTTGAAGCACCGAAAACGCACCATCAGCATCCTCAATTGGAATACTTGTTCCATCCGGAACAAAACAGTTGAGCTCGGTGACTTCCATAACAGGAAGGCCGTCGACATCGTCATCGACACCGAGACACAACTCAAGCTGGAACTCAGCGTTTTCCTTCCAGGATACAGGATTGTGCGACTTGATCGTAGAGGCTCTAGTGGAGGAGGAGTTACGATCGCCCTGTGCAACAATATCCACTTTCACATGCTTCCTAGCTTCCCGCTACAGTCTTTCGAAGCCTTCGTAATCGAGGTCGAAACTGCCGTCAGCCCTATCCCCATTATCGAGGCCTATTGTCCAAAGCAAGCAAGGCCATGGAACAACAACGGTGCTACGAAACGACATCAGCAAATAACTCGCAAACAAGGGTACTTTATCATCGCTGGCGACCAAAAAGCGAAATATGAAACCTGGGGGAATAGCCTGTGCAACCGGACGGAATAGTTCTACAAGAAAACTTGGAAGAGGGCCATAGCACCATCATGGGTCCGGATACTCCCACCCGGTTGAGCAGGTCCGGGGGTCATTCGACAATCGACATCTTCCTCAGCAACATCGCCCAGCCCAGGAGCTCAGCTCGGATCACTATCCAGTGGTGGCCGAAGTTGGGTCCTCGGTCAACCAGCATCGGATCACAAGAAGGACCTACCATCGTGCCAGTTGGGAGAGGTTCCGACAACATGTCGAAGACACCGCCAATTTCAACGAGCACCTCGAGTCAACTGATGACATCGATCGGCAGCTACAGAATCCGCTCTCTCCCAAATTGTGCAAAGCCGTTCAGGAAGTTGACAAACATTTTAAAAACTTAACCAAGGCCCATACCACCGTAGATCCCACTAGACAGCAATGGCTCTTAGTATCGCTTGATTACTCCTGCAGAAAAGGCTGCTGAGATAAGTCAACACTTCGTCAGCTCCCATAATCTAGGTCAAAACATCATCAGTCCACACGAAACTTCTTACTAACATCCATTTAAGCCGCAACGACTTCACAGAGGAGTTGGAAATCTCAGCTGACGAGTTGTTGACTTATATCAAATGCTCAAAGAACATGAAGGCCCCAGGTTTCGATAACATCTTGAACTTGGAGCTAAAGCAATTGAGCCCCGGTTCTATAAACATCTGGCGATGGTTTTCTCCCAATGCCTCCGACTTGGCTACTTACCCTCGTGTTGGAAGTCAGCCAAAGTCATCCTCATCCAGAAACCTGGGAAAGATCCTTCATTTTCCAAGAGCTCCAAGGTCCACCAACCTTCTCTCAGGAGTCGTAAAACTAATTGAGGAAGCGATGCCCCGTCGGCTTCTCTCGTCTGCCGATGAGCTTAACATCTTGCTCGACGAGCAGCTTGGATTCCGATGTGGTCGCTCAACAGTGCCTCAACCAAATTAACTGAGTAACCAACATCCTCAAGCGGAACAAGTATGTTGCGAAATCATCTGCCTTGGCACTTCGCGATATCGAAAAGGCCTACGATAACGTGTGGCACGATGGCCTGGTGTATAAGCTTATATTATACAATGTTCCTATCTTCCCGGTTAAGAAAATAAAACATTATCTGTCGAACAGGACATTCCGTGTTTTGCTGCAAGGTGCAATCTCCAACACGAGCTCTCCGCTGGTGTTCCGCAGGGAAGTATACTAGGTCCACTTCTGTTCAACCTATTCACCTCGGACATACCCACGCTCCCTGAAAATGGATCCCTGTCGTTGTTCGCCGATGATACCGCAGTCGTCCACAATGGTAGGGTAACAAAAAGCTACTGTACCCATTGATTAACAGAAGGTCTACATTATCCCTGAAAAACAAGCTTACTGTCTACAAGCAAATCATACTTCCAGTGATCGAGTACGGCATGCCAATCTGGGAGAGTTGCGAAAAAAAACATCACCTGAAGCATCGGCGTCTTCAAAATAAGTTCCTCATGATGATCCTGAACACCCCTTCGAGGAAAAAAACATCTGAGATGCACAGTCTGATAAAAATGCTCGAAGATCGCTTTAGTGAGTCTATCACTTAAACAAAGCTGAAGAGCCCATTCTGCTAAAACACTTGATTTGTTAATTAGTATACAAGACAAAGAATGAAAAATAAGAGACAATTTTAGAGCGCATAAGTCTAACTTCGTCCGTCGAAGAGAAAACATTACTTAGAAATAAGAAGAGAAAATGAATAAAGTTGTGTGAAAAGTAAAGTTTGTCCAGTGTTTGCGTCCTTTCGCCGAACGTCCAGTGTTCAAAAAGAGTTCAATAAAAAAAAGAGTTGGTTTTGAGAAAGCCTTTTTCAAGGCTCATCGAATGATGACCGGTTGCTGCTAGCCAAGCTAGCCCAGTCCAACCACGGCGTGGCTTCATGAGACGAAGTCATAGGTGTCCGGGCGAGTGGCCCTCCTGGGAAGTAACGCAAGGGTTCCTGCTTCCACCCGGTTCGGTTCCCGCTGGAAACGCCTGCACCCTTCATCCCCAACATATACGGAGAAAGACTAACATCTGAGTGAAAGTAAAAAGACTGAAGTGAAAGTGAATATCAGTGGTCATGTGGAGAATATGAAATTTCTCAATCAAGACTTCACTGGCGTTACGGAGTTCATCGCTGCCACCTGATCGCTCGTGTCCTGGATACTACTACGAAGAAACAGTGGGAATCAACGATAAAGCAAGAAGAACTTCCCACCTACGAAAACATCATCAAGTTTTTGAAGGATCACGTCTCAGTTCTGGAGAGATGTCACGGTTCTAGCGAAGAAACTCGATCCCAACGAGCAACCGTGAAGCAGTTGGCAGGAAGATACACCAGACCAAAGGCTAACGCAACTGCTTCTCCTGCAGCGGAGCAGCGATTTGAAATGTATGGTGAAGTCAATCCAACTTTCAAGTGCTCGTGGTTCAACAGTCTCACTGTAGGTGACCGGTTGTCAAAAGTAAAAGAGAAGAATTTCTGCTCCAACTGCTTGAGGCGTGGACACGGCATAAGGAACTTTCCATCGAAGAAGTCGTGTTCCAGAAACAGCTAAAGTCACCTTATATTGCTTCACTTGGAAGGCAGTGTCAATTTGTCGAAGTCTTTAGAAAGCGGTGGCTTCCCAGCGAAGCCGAATCCGGTGATTGGAGTTTCAGGTCCAAGCAAGGCCACGGAATCCAACGTGAAACTTGAGATCCAGCCATCGGTATCAGCACTCACCAACAACCAAATGAATCCAGCGAGTCAGGTGTTGTTAAATACTCACTGCCTTGGTCAATGTCGATGACCACCATCAGCGCTCTCGTGTGTGCAAAGCCCTGCTAGACTGTGGATCCTAGGTGAGTATCATCTCTCAAACATTTGGCACTGTTCTTGGTATTGATGTGAGAGAAGTCAGTGTGCCAATAACAGGCATAGATAGTGTAAGGACAAATATCACACAGAAATGTACCGTTAACGTCCACTCTTGATGCAATGATTTCACCTTCGTCTTTAACTCTTTGGTTTCACCAAAAAATTACCGGTCCCGTTCCGTCTACCAGAATAAATTTGGAAAATTGAGAATTGCCTCAAGTGTTTAAGACCGTTCCATGGACCCAGCCAAGTTGATATGCACATTGGTATGGACTGGTTTTACGATATTATGATACCAGGGTGCTTGATATTAAACGATGATCTCCCTAGCCTTCACAACTCTCGAAAGTACCTCTTTAAACCCAGCAATATATTCTTGTGCTGTTAGTGTTGATCCAGTTGAGGAGTTCATGCAGAAATTTTGGGAAGTGGGAAGTGTTTCACCAGAGATTGTTCCAACGAGTGAGGAGGAGCGATGTGAGCACAGTTTGGTGCAACCTATCGTCGAGATGAGAGCGGAAGATTTATCCTTCTCCATTGAAGAGCAAAGCTTCCCAGCTGTCAAACTCTCGTTCCATGGCCCTGCGAAGATTCTACATGCTCTAATCCTAGCTATTACATTATCCAGATCTGAAATCACAGCATGATGCCTTCCTGGAAAAGTACGAGGCGCACTTTTCGAAGTACAAGTACAAGTACGAAGATCTGAAGTGCTACCTTCCTCACAACGCTGATCTACGTTCTTCAAATATGACGACAAATTCCAAGTCGTGTTCTGCAAAGGTATCCGGGATGTCTCTTAACACTGTAATGATGACAGGAGCTACTGTACAGAGAGATTTGCTGTTTATAATCCTTCGATTTCAATAGTTCCGGTACGTTTTGAGCGCACATGTAGCCAGAATATATCGCATCAGTCTAACTTCGTCCGCCGAAGAGAAAAGGTTAGTTAGAAATAAGAAGAGAAAATAAATATAATTTTGTGAAAAGTAAAGTTTCTCCATTGTTTGCGTACTATTGCCTAACGTTCAGTCCTCCACCTCCACCAAAATAAAAAAGAGTTGGTTTTGAGAAAGCCTTTTCCAAGGCTCGTTGAGAGAGAGTTGGTTGCTACTAGCCAAGCTAGTTCAGTCCAACCACGGCGTCGCGTTATGAGGCAAAGTCATATGTGTCCGGGCCAGTTGCCCTCCTGGGAAGGAACGCAAGAGTTCCTTCTCCCACCCGCTGTTCCCGTTGTGAATGCGAGCACCCTTCATCGATCGGTGCAGCTACAGTCCACTGCATCCCCAACAGGGGTGGTCTGACCAAAGTCTACACTCCACAAAGTTTCAAAAAATGTATGTAAATTTGCTGAAGCTGTCTCTGAGCGAATGAAAATAAAGCTTTAAATATTACGATTTCATGGAGCAAATCTGAAGGGTTTATTTAAAACACGAAGATGACAATAGTACTTTTTAAAAGAAGCTCATCACCATGAGGCACCAAGAGTGGACAGTAATGTTTGCTAGAATGAAAGATATGAAGAGAAAATGTCGAGTTCCCTCAGTCTGCGGCAGGTTGAAAATTGAATAGAAGTATTAAAAATTGAGCGAAGGGCATGGACATAGCAGTACTCGTACCATGGACGTCACCCTTTGCCTTACATCCCACTGCGGGGTAGAACTGACGAATCCGCCACAGGCTATTCCGGGAAAATCTGAAAACTGCAATTAGTGTTCTCCAAGAAAACTGGCAACCCTGAATTTTTGAATATTGTTTTTTGTTGATATATTTATAAACCCTACGCGTGGACAAAGTTTCGTAACAATCTAAGACCCTTCGGCCCAATCTGTACGATAATTTAAAAAAAATCCCCTTGTACAGTATCACCTGCTGGCCAAATGTTGACGCTTTCATCAAAAAATATCACGAAAGGAAAATGTGCGCTTTTAGTGGAACTTGAACTCGGCCCGATATTGTAGCAATGTCCGCCTACTCTTCCAACATCTCCCAGCTGTGACTGATAGCAATTTTTTTCCGGAAAACTCAAACGGAGGATCGACTCAATGACTTCGTGGCCAAAACCGAAGAGCAGCCACCAAGGCCACGAGAGAGCTGAAGAATATGCCAATATTCATCGTTTCATCGTCCATGACTAGGGTTCTGTCCAACACCGCACACTGTTGGATGTTGTAGCTTCATAGTTTGGAGAAATAAACCTGAGCGTTCCTAGCAAAGTTTTGTTGTGTCAAGAATATTGACTCAGGCATCCAAGGAACAGTGAAAAAACGAAAGGTTGCATCTTAATTTAACAATGATTGATTCATACTCTCAGTTGCAAATAGTTTTGTCTGCAGAAATTTGCAGAAATAACAAAAATGTGATGAAATCTGCATAAAGTCACCATCGAGAGTCATACGGAAACGCCAGCTGACAAAATCTTGGTTGATACCCAGCAAACGAAGGGATCGATGTAGGTTCTTATGGGAGACCCGATCGAACGGGTGGTCGAGGTCGCACGACATCATTTTCCTCTCTGCTTTCTCGCGATTAGCTGACATTTTTGTGCGTCGCTCAGAAGTCGATGGCTTTGCATAAGACGCTCCAGGCGAGCCTTCGTCACACGGCAGTGAATTTTGAAGTCAACGTTGAGCAGGCTGATCGGGCGATATTATTGTCCATCTCCGCGTGACATTGTGTTGAATGAAACAAATCATTCATCATAGCTTCGTTTATAACAAAATAGAGTTCCCTATATATGACGTCACATGTTCGTAGGTAGACTTCAACCGGCAGCCCGTCGCTGTCGGGCGATTTTGTATTTCTGCAACGTTCGGATGGCATTTTGCAACTCGTCTTCACTGATCTCTGCCATAATGGCAGCGTTTGCTTCATCGTTCTCGGCTCGACTCTTTCGTTTTCGAAACGTTTTCCTCCACTTGCACTCACCTCTTCCGCTGAATACTGATCCCTGAAGTATCGGACCATCGGTGCTGTCTCTAGGTCTCTAGAGAGTCCTGAATTTGTTCTCCTCGTTCGCTCTGTATTTCTGTTATTTTTGTTTTTTTCGGCTACTATCACCCAACTGGAACGTTGACATGTTTTCCCTACACAGGCAAGTCCATTGCTCTTCATGACGTTTGCGTAAACCGTCGTAATGGCCCAAACACAATGTCATAACGGCAACGAAAACAGCAAAAGCCCGGTCTGAGTATGCCTGCTTGTCGGAAAAAACAGGCTAGATCCAAGCCGATTCTAATTGGATATATTGAAGTCATTTGCAGCAACTGTCAAAATTGCCGTTTTCCGTTCCGTTTCCGTTATCATTGTGTTTGGGCGGTAAGTGTAGCGTAAGCATTTGCGCTTTGAAGTGATTGATGGTAACCAACATGGTGGGATTCTGGTAATACTCATCATACGCAAGCTGTAGCTGCGTGTACAGGCGAGGGTATTCCGCATAGTAGACGATGAAAGTTTCGCGGGTCTTCCAGCGAAAAAAAAAGGTTTTAATTTTTCGCTTCGTAGCATGTTACGCAAAGCCAGTGGTGTAACTGGTGTATATGCGATCGAGCCTGAATGCCGCATTGTGAGTAACGTAGTGGGTGCAGGGATTGTGGGTACAGTTTAAGCCAGCTGAAGCTAAAGCTGCCGTACGGTCGCCTGGAGAACGGGACTATTGTTTGCGCCGTTGAGTCATAGGGACGAAGCACGCAGTTAAAATCACTAGCGAGGAAGACGTGTTGCGATCGTGCCGTTCTCTTTCCGCACCAGACTGTCCCCAGGGCACGTAACCGTTTCACCAGAGTCGTGTTTTGCACCCTTAAAGCCATCCAAGCTCTTCTCCAAGTGCGAGAATTGTATGTGGTCCTTTAGCGTGATCGCCGTTTCCCTCCTTGCCTGGTCCTTGCCTGGCGGACAACGGTGAAACCTGGGAGGGAGAGCTGTTCTTTCTCCACCTCCAACAACATCTAGCTCCAGCGATCGAACGAAGGTCCGGAGAGCGTCAATTTTCGTTGCGTTCGTTATATTGTTGTTGTTTATAGAAGCTATGTTGGAGAACTCAGCCATTAGGACATTTCGTTACTCCCGTCTCGCTTGTCGTTAGGATCGTTCTCCACGCGAGCCTTCTTGCCTGGTGATCGGGTGCGGAGCTGCCTTCTGGAGCTGGTTGAACCGACAGGCAAATCTTTTCGTTGCCATCAGACTTTCCACTAGCAATTTTGCAATCCACTCCGCCGCTAGCAGGGTTTGATGACATGTAAAGGGGTCAACAACCCGCTGTCCGGATGGCTAAGTCGAAGCCGAGATAGTGGCTAACGGGGAGAAATTTTGCTCAGTCAGGACAATTAGTGGCATCAGTTTTTGTATTTGGCGGTAAGGTTCTGGTGGCTTGATTCTGGGTTGGCTTCGTTTGGTTCGCACTGAAAGCGATGTGGTTTGAGTTTGAATCGTTTTTTTTTTTTTCAAAAGCGCCTGCTTTGCGGCATCGGCGTAAGATTTTTGAACGAGCAGTTTTTTATTCTGAACGCAGGTAGCCGCTATGTGTAGGTATTTGCAGCAGCTGCCCGCAATACGATACATACGTCAAGTCCCCATCGATGATGACCCACGACTCAATGTTTTGTTTGACCATCATTTTGGCAATACGAACACCCATTGAAATCCCGGGAAAATCAGTGTCGGCTCCGCACTGTTGTTCTCGAATTTCGTTGACATCGCCGTACGTTCCTAGGACGACAGAAATTTGTCGGACGGACACTCCTCGGACAAATCATATAGCCTCTTTTCCACTGCTCCATCTTCCAGAGTGATCCTCAGTGGGTATTTTTTCCCGTCCACTGAGATCTCGTGTTGGTTGTCGTGTTCTTCGCAAATACGTTGCGCCAACGGTCAACGACTTTCACGAAGGCAATACTGAGAGCTCTGCTGTTCTGGATTCGTAGCACTTCACATTGTTTCAGACCCAACATGGTCGCATAGAACTTGTGCACTTTTGTACTGTCTGACACGTTCGCAAAAACAATTCGAAAAGTATTTTCCTGACGGCCCATCGCGCAGTCGTTTGGACGCACTGCAACACGGAACGGCACAGCGATGAATAGGAAGAAAAAAAAACTCAGGTGGCACTGGTACAAGCTAGAATTCGACTTCACGGAAGTTGAGCACTAACTGGATACTCAAAAAACTTAATTTAAGCGATGTTCAATCGTAAACTCCCCATATTTACATTAAAACCAATGGATAGGCGTATTAAATTTTCAACAAAGCTGTTTTGTGAAAAATCTGATAAAAAGTTTATTTTTATATGCAAAAATTAGAAAACCAATTTTTTTCTTACTATTAGGTTGATTAATCACCAAAATTATATACTCCATAAAATGGAAAATAACTCATGAAAAACTCTACTAAGAAAACTATAGCAATAAAACGTAGTTTTGAGGGTCAAAACAATTTCGGTCACGTTTTTGCGTCTTTGGCAACAGTGCGCGCCGCAAGTGTAAACAGATAAAACTCACCTGAAATCGCCTAAACATTTGCGTGCTAAAGGTAGAATTGAAAATCAAATTGAGGCTCAAGCCTATAATTCAAATTTACAACTATATAAAAGAACAACTCAACGGGTAATACTCGATTAATGAAGCAAGTGCCCTTCTTCGCCAGGACTTCGCAAAATATCTATCCCCTGGGAGCAAATGTGTACACAGCAAACAGTTTAAACTCAATCGGGCCTGGAAAATGCGTGTCAATACAAGTACTTAATCAAAAAACTCGAAATTCTTCCCCCTTTAATGCCGAACGCTCGCCTGCGACACTGACATTCAGGCTTCAATGTTGCCGTGAAATTCGGAGGGAACGAAAGCAATGTCAACTCCCATGGCGACATCTTCGATCTCCCTCCTTACGTGTTACTACAGGTCGGATCACATATTGCAAATCAATTTACAATCTATTATGAATATGAAATTGGTACACAAAAAAGAATGTCAGTACACCAGACGCATCGGCCCCCTCTTCTGGCGGGATCATATGTGCAAAATTGATCCACAGAGGGGGAAACTTTCTCCTAAGCAGGCGGATACGGTAGGAAGCGAAAGGTTAATTCCAGCTTCCGCCACCGAGGTGCGTGAGATTCCGGATCACTGACATACTGTCTACGGAAGGGTGTGTTGAATGGCTGATATGTGCTAGAAAGGAAAGGGAACATGTTTTCTGCCTGGTTTGCAACACGTACCGGAATTGCTATTGACACAGTTCGAATGCCTATCGGGATGATGGTTGTGTAGGTATATTATAATTTACAATTTGAATTCCATTATCTTTCGATTGCCGGGGAGGGTATTCATTTTCACGTATCCGCGATGGCAAATTAGGTAAGTGGATGATGTTCGATTGGGTTCCAGGATGTTGGAATTTCACATCGGTACTTTGGTTTCAATATTTACTTGGGGAATTAGAATCTTTAAAGAAATTTAAAAGTCTTTACCATTGATTTTAAGCTTGAAATTGGTAGCTAGAGGAATACATTTTTCATAGCTTTAATAATGAACTAGATATGTATGCAACTAACCATGAAAAATCAGTGCAACTCGCATTTTACTTCAACTGAACTAACGAGCAGCATTATTCCCTGATTATTCCCCAGTTAATCGAGTTTTGCAACGGATTTCTTATGATATTTCCTGCAATGAGTTGCATAATGAACACATTTGAAATGACTATAGATGAATATCCGATAAACTGCAAAAGTCGCATAATCCATAGGATAGCGAACAACGGCTTTATCACCCATTGTGCCAAAAATGTCTAAATTTGTGTCTTAGTCTAGTGAATTCAACGCAAACTCGGTATAATACGTCAGTTGTTAGCTGCAATAAAATAATATTTGTGAGTCGATCAAAGTTCTTATTAATTGTTCAAATTCTTTTTCTTTTTCAAGTTCAGTTAATACAGAATACAAGAGAAATATTCAAATAACTTCCTTTTTAACTGAATGCGAATTGCCGGGTCTTTCGTTTAACATCTGCCATAAGATTTGGTACAGTCTCCTTGTCCACTTTATTCGCCGCAGAACACCACTTTATTACCTTGAACTGTTTCTCGCTCACAACAGCTTTTTGAGTCTTCTTAAGATTCCTCTTGACGATGGACCAATATTGTTCGATTGGACGGAGGTCTGGCGTGTTGGGAGGGTTCTTGTCCATGGGCACCACTTGAACGTTGTTGGCAGCATAACCCTCCATGACCTTTTTCCGTAATAGCAAGATGCCAGATCCGGCCAAAATAGAACGGAACAATTGTGTCGTTTCAGGAAAGGCAGTAGACGTTTTTCTAGGCACTCGCTCAGATAAATTTTCTGGTTGACGGTCGCAAGGTAAACATTGCTCTTCAAGCCACGGGTACAGATAGCCGGCCACACCAGATATTTCTTCGCGAACTTTGACAGTTTAATGTGCTTGAAAATATCTGCCACCTTCCCCCGTCCAGTTTCCGTATAATATTCCTGTCCACAAATCTGTCTGAAGCCTGCCTTGACGTATGTTTCATCGCCCTGTACCACGCAGTTAAACTTCGTCAGCATCGTCGTGTACAACTTTCTCGATCGTGCTTTGGCCGACGTTTTTGTTTGTGGTCGCGATTTGGAGTCACCACTATCTTGTAAGTCGACAGTCATGCTCGTTTTTTAGCTCTATCCACGGTTGAAGGCGCCACTCCCAGCTTCTTTGCGACATCTCGGATGGAGAGGTTGTGGTTCTGCTCGAAACAGCGGGTAACTCTTTTTGTCGTCGCTGTGGCCTCCGGCTTTCGATTTCCCCCTGATCCAGCTTTCCTGGCTGTCGACAAACGTTCACCGAACACTTTGAATACGTTGGTAGCAGTTGATTTAGCCACATTCAACAATTTCGCCAACTTGGCGTGAGATTAGTTTGGATTTTCGCCATGCACGTGCAAAATTTTGATGCGTTGCTTCTCTTCCTTTTTACGACATTTTGATTACTCAAAATTAAAAATAGAGGTATTAACATGAACACGTACACATCTTCAAAATGAGGTGTATGCAACATTTTTTAATGCATGATGAAAGGAAATGCGTCAAGTTTAAGTTGACCAAATTTTGATCGAAGCACCCTTTACTTCCGGATTCTTAGAAGATTTACCGTGTCACATGCTGGGTTTTGATTTAAATACAAAATTTACCACTTCCCATTCCCCGGATCATGTCCAGATGAGTCCATACTTCATATACTTGATAGAACTACCCACGTATTTCCTTTTAAATTATCATGTGACTTGAGGTGCAACATGATGAGTTTCGAGTAATTTAAACAATTGGCTACTCCTCATGGAGTACCCAGAAGATTACTAGGTATGGCTAATTTTGTAATTGACTCTCAAATACTTAGGGCCTATTCATAAGCCACGTAGACTCATTTTTTGAAAAACTCAGGCTCCCGAGGAGGAAGGGCCTCGTAGACTTTCCTTCATGCATTTTTTGAAATTTTGACTTTGGACCGTCCCCTCCCGTTCCCTCCAGAAATGTCACGTGGTTTATGAACAGCCCTTTTCTATCAATTTTCTCAATAGATTCTCATATTTGAGGTGCCAAATAATAGGTTTAATGCGATTATACATACATAAATGACTCATATTCGCCGGAATACGTTCCGGAGATATTTCCGGATCCTGTGAACCGATACCAACAACATTTAATAAAGTTCAGCGAGATTAACTATCGGTTTGGCGTTTGTTTCATGCAAATCGGTCCAGTGGTTGCTGATTAACACCCCATACTTAGTAGCGTCACTCGTCGAGCTGAGTCGTGGATTTTTGTGGAGCTCTTGGTGTGACCTTAAATCCTTTTGAAACAGGACTTCATTTCGTTTTCTTAAAATGTTTAAATCGAGGGCGTTACGATGAACATATATGCAGGGGCTGTTTGGTCACCGAAGATATTAGTTATGTCTTATATAATTGAACAGCCCCGAGAAGTCGTGTAATGTAGGCAATTGTTGTTGAAACCTTCTTAGAATAGCATTACAGGTGACCCCTTCATACAGGTGACCCCAAATTCACGGTTTAACCGGTGTACGGAATCAAAGGGCATCATTTTCAAATGACTGTAATCTATGCCCATTTGGTGCTTTCTATTGAAGTTTTGACTGAAATTAGACTAAAACAATGTGTATTTTTCACACTGTATTTGTAACATTAGATGTTGTTCAATTGTTGCGAAGATGAAGTCGGAAGCTGTTGTTCATAAAACAAATTGCGCACATAGTTCGAAAATCTAGATCTTTATCAATCAACGGCAACTCTTGTTTTAGATCAGTACAACGACGAACGCTTGACCTTCGTTTGGAAGAAAAAGTTTGACCAAAATGGAACTCAGTATAGTGTAAAGGATTACGATGAAGTGTGTAGTGAGAGCTTTGAAGAGGTATCCAAACAGTTCGAGATGTGGTGAAAAAACGAGAAGGACTACACACGTGCAAAGTCCAAAAGGCGCCGAATTGCGATGAACGACAGAACACTCTACCTACCTACACTTGTTGACAAAACCACATTGTCTCGTTATGGACGGCAAGACTTATCTAAAAGCAGACCTCCGGCAAGTTCCGGGGCTGCTGTTCTTAACCCCTAATCAAAACTGCCATAATTTGTTGCAACTACATGATTGTGATTAAATTGGATCACATTCAAGTAAATTTTACTGATTTGAAACAAGTGTACTTTAGGGGGCATTATGGTGGAGAAGCTGTCTAAGGTTGCACAAAAAAAAATTAAAAAAATTGGCAAAAAATTGGACGGCCAATTGTTAGGTATACCCAAATTAATGCCTCCAAAAGCGTCCACTTCAACTTCTGAGGTCACACGATGGTCCTCCGCTTTTCTGGTTAGATTTAGCCTCATGTCATTACTTGAAAGATGTTCTGGAGTGTTACAAAGTTATTGAGGTCAATTTCGCGCCGAAGCATCTCTCGAGTAAATGCTTAAGAGGCCGTAAGTCCCGTAAAAATGGTCTGGTTTGGTACTATCTTATGCTGGTCGTGGTAATTAGTTTCATCCATGTCGTGTTCTTTTTCTTGCAAGCATATGGTTGGTCTTTCGAAAAGGGGATTGTGGATGCAGTTCGTGGTCAGAGCGTTGGGTCGATGTATTGTGGATTGGTACGTTTCGGATAAACGATTGGTATCGTTTGGGTTTGAGAAAGGGTGGCCACCCAGCGGTGGCAGGCATCGTTCAGAGGCAGACCCTCCTCATCAATTTGGCAGGTTCATGATTCCGATGTTTAAATGGCATTTTAGAGGTAGAAGTCTTTAAGGAAGCAGTCTGCTGTGGCGTCCCTCGTGGGGTCCTCGATGACGGAGTCTCGTACGCTGCCCATGATCTCAAGAAGCTTGCATGGTCCCTCATACTGGAGGCAATGGCACAATAACACCCAAAACAAGCAAGCAAGATTGTATGTGATTTCACAAGAGTTTGTTTTATTTTTCACTATGAATCATAGCTTGGCGTACAAATGCAACATTGGAGGGGAGCAAAAATGAAACACATGAGATTACTCCAAAATATTCGATTTGTTCGTAAGGTTGTCTCCAGGGATGGTATTGATGAATAATTTGTTGCTTCTACCGATAAAGCCCAACCATCAGGCTTGACATTTCCAGAGATGCGTGTGAGTGGGTATGTTGTTCCAGGGTGTCTAAGCCAAGGGCCGAAACAACGTTGCCTAAGTCGGTGAAGACAGCAATTGGCCGGTCAGATGGAGTGACCACTGCCATTCGTCTAGCTAGGGCTTCGGCCTAAAAAAATGAGTACTGTTTTGGAAGCTTGTGGAACTGGGCAGAGTGTTGGTCGGTGATTCCGATGCCAACCCTGTCTCATCCGACAAAGCCATTCGTGTATCGGACGTGGGGTCCAGAAAACCGATGGTCAACAAGCTCACGTAATGATGCTTTTACGGCGTTCGGGTTTGCTCCTGCTCTAAAGGTGGAAAGTGTCATCGATTGCCCCCGTTGGTTGGATGCAGCTCTTGGCTCCACACAAATGGACCTTGGCCATCGGACGGTGACCCACGGTTATTGCAAGGGATTCGGCAACTCGAACGTGATTCCGCTGTTAACAGTGGCTGCACTAGCTTGACGAAGGTAAACCGTTTTCCATGCGTTACTCATTAATGTCTCGCCAGAACACCTTAGGATTATGCTTCAGTTTGCCGTGGAGCTTGCGTAAGTAGACCGTCAATGTGGCGTAAGGATGCAACGGCATAATGATCAAGCATCGAAATCGAAAGAAAGCTGTCGGATTCACACCCCCATTTGACACCCAAGCGGTTGAAATCCCCGATTATCACAATTTCGTCTTAAACTGACTGAAGGTGCACATTTATGAGATCATCGTCGATAACTCGGTCAGAAAGAAAATAAAAGGCACGTGGGTACAGAGTACGATCCTTGAGATTGAACGAGATCTAAACTTGCTCCTCCGACTTTCAAGATTCATCTTCAACGATGTGCGATTCGAGGCCGTAACGTACAGTGTCGATTCCTTCTTTGGCCTAAAATTCTCAGGTGGAGAATTTTTGGCCATGGCAGACACTGGACCTGGACCTAAGTGTCATCGTCCATAACAACGCATAAAAACATCGTCAAATATTTGCAGTACAAATGTCGAGCCCGTGATGTTGCAATCAAGTTCTATTTGCAATTTGGAGCTGTTTTTAATTTATACAACTTCTGCCTCAAAAACTCTTTTGATGTTTGGACAATACCAGGTGACATTCCAATTTAACGAGTCCCCATTTGAACAGGAAGATTCGGGGTTTCCTTCGATGTACTCTCCACCTAACGGTCCATCAAAGGATCGCAGGTCCATTGTTTTATCACTTCTCGATTACCTCTCGACCGTTAGATGTTCCCAAAATAACTTGAGCACTCCGTGAACTACTATGATGTGTATGTTAACACCAATTGTTTATGATATATCAACACCAATTATACAGGATGCGGCAGAAAATAAGGCGAAAATGTATTCTTTTTCTTTTAAATCCCATTTTCAACTAATTCAAGCAATAATATCAACATTTTCGAAGGCGGTTATCTTTATAAAGTCCTTTCAAACAAATATATTCAATGTGTCCTCCATTTTTATTAATAACATCCTCGAGCCGACGCCGGAAGCCAGAGCATGCCTTTCGGACGTAGTCCTCCGACATTGACCGCCATGTGCGTGTTATGGGTTTCACACTAGGGTGTGATGTTTTGCAGGCTCGTGGTTCAACACATGCCCGAATCGAATAATCCAACAGATTAAGATCTGGACTGCTAGGGGGCCACAAATCCTTCGGACAAAACTTCATGTTATCGTTCAACCATTGTTGGGTTCGATTGGACGTGTGACACGGCGCTCCATCCTGCTGTAGGACAACGTTTTGGTCCTCGGAGAAGTGGGCACCCAGGGAAGCACTTGGTCCTTTAAAATACTTATATACACTTCGGTATTGATTTCAACTCCAGCATCAATGAAAACAGGCGGCATTTTCAAACCGTTGGACGCCACCAAGCCATACATCATGACACCAGCGGGATGTTTGGTTTGAAATTTGAATTTCACTTTTTCCGGAACGTTCTCCATTTTCTGCGGTGAAATGAACCCGTCCTGGCCACAGGCTGTTGGCCACAGGATCGATACTGAAAAGCTTTTCGTCGGAGAACAGGATTATCATTTTTTCCTTCTTCAACAAGGAAAGCAATCTCTTGGAACAAGTCACTCGTAGTTCCTTGACCCGGTCCGTAATCAAGTGGCGTTTCCCTTTGACTCTGGAAGATGCATGCAGGCCTTCATTGATGATTCCCCCCATGGATTTCTCCGAAATATTGGCTTCCCTTGCCAGGTTTTTTTATGGAACGCACCGGGTTGCGAGCAATTTTTGCATGGACCGATTTGACACGGACCGTGCAAAGCGCGGACGTCCGCTTCCGCTGCTTAGGACCATCCTGCAGGGACTTTTTTATGCAGTAAACTGTTGCCAAATGGCACCCCACCACCTTGGCAATCTCTTTCGGCTTCTTCTAGGCGAGCAACAAACTGGTGATCACTTCTTTCGCGAACATTTTGACGAATTTGCAATAAAACAAATAGAATGTCTGGATGCAGCACTTGAAAGTCAACATAAACAAATACACTTTCGAAAGAAATTAGTCACTAGCTAGATGAATTAACCCAATACTCAAGTTTGAAAATTTTCGCATTATTTTCTGCAGCACCCTGTACAACATTTTGAACATCAAAAGAAAGCCCGGTTTCAGACGGTTGAAGAACCTGACCCTGACAAGATGCTCTGAAGGATGCTGAAAGGGAAAAGTGGCTACATCGCTGCGTGCGCTTGGCCAGGAGGTGGGTTCAACCGACCAAACAGTGAAAAATTCCCTGGTAAACATGAACATACATGTCAGGAAGCGGAAGTCGCGTCCTCTGGATTCAAAGCTGCTGGCAATGACGCAGCGGAATTGGGCTGAACAAGATGGTCTACTCGATTTTTCGGCGAATCGCGACGTGGCGGTGGTGATGGACGACGAGACCTTTCTCACCCAGGATGGAAACGATTGGCAGGGCCCTTCGTATTTCGCTTCCCCCACAAAGAAATTGAGCTCCGAGGTGAAGTTCATTTCACAAATAAAGGTCCCCAAGAAGGTGCTGCTGTGGCTGACAATCAGCGAGAAGGAGCATGTCAAAGCCGCTCTTTTTCGCTCCGGACTGGCCGTGAACGGAGAAATTTATAGTACGAAATTCTTGTCGGAAGTTGCGTCGTCCATCAAGAACGACCATAAGGTCACCCTGGAAGCGGTGTTCTGACCGGATCTGGCGTTGGCCAACTATTCGAAGTGATCGTTGGAGGAGATAGAGTGGCTGAATATCGATGTGGTACCCAAGTCGGTGAACCCGCCCAACCTCCCCCAGCTGTGTCCCATCGAGAATTTCTGGGCCACCCTGAAGCGTTATATCTACTCCAACAATTTTGTCGTGAAAACTGAGGAGGAATTGATAAATAAAACGAAGAAAAGACTCAAAAACATGCCTACACGCATGTTTTCGTCCGCCAGGGCAAATGTTCCGATTAACAGCTGGAAGGCCGCTCTCAAGGGTGTAGAATTTATTTGCCAGTAAGCTTAAATAATAACCTTCTATGGGAATTTTTCAAAAGCAATTATTTGTCTTAGCTTTTTTTTATCATAATCCGAAAAAAAAGTCCATGTCTAATGCAAACGTTAGTTTTTCTAACGTTATATGGAGAATTCACTTAGGCTAATGTATAGTACACTGATTGTCAATCGAACCCTACACACCCGATTAATTTTACTCAATTTTTGTGTACAATTGTATACTTTCTCTTTTTCTCACATGGAAATGTTTGTTCCGTGAGAGATAAAGAGATAGTATACAATTGTACTCAAAAATTGAGTAAAATGAAACGGGTGTGTGATACGTTTTTTCTTCCTATCTATTTAATTTTCATTCTTTACTCTCTTTTTGTGAGGTAAATGGTGAGAAAGGTAAGACGGTGAGGCACAAATGTTCCATCTGCAGTAAAATTAGTAATCTGTGCCATCGTTCCACGCAAACATAAAAGTGCTGTACTGATAACTCTTATCCAAATACACCTTCAAGGAAAAAAAAGTGTCGAATGTTTCTTCACCTTATATAAACAATTAATTCCTGCCTTATATCAGGCGTTTAACAATAGTGTCACTATTACGGTTATGTATTAAAAAAACATTCAACTTCACTCAACATAAAGTCAAAATAATGCACAACACAAGTCCGGGTAGACACAGTTCGCACATCCTGTCTAGAATCGTTCCCTTCCTTCCGGCAGTAGTCGCGTCATTTAGCCGCCTTTTTCCAGAATGAGCAGCAGAGACAATAAAGCGTTTTAATTTCACTCCTTAGATCACTAAAATGCCACCCACGGTGGCACTGGTTTTGTTTTCACCCTTCTCCATTTGCGCGCGCGGAAAAATAATTATTATTCCCCGTTGCTCTTGTTCCTGCTGTACCTACCTTCCGCCAACGCTACCGATGTGCCGCGAGCTGATCCTATGTAACCGTTCGCGGAAACATCTTGAAGTATAATCGATATCACCGCGTGTGTCTTTTCCCGAGGGCACTTGTTGTTGTTGCTGTTGTTGTTTTTGAGCGACTTTAAGCTGCCGTTGTTGACGGTGAAACTTGAAACTCTCCGACCTTTTTTTTTAAAGAACATTTCCCTCCCGCTCCTTGAGATGAGATGAAACCGAAGCAGCTCTGTGTTGCCTAGTGATGGCTCGTTAGCACCACATCCCGTGAAGATTGCGCCCTCAGACGTTCAATCCCATGTCGCTGCCAAGTACAATGGTGCCACCCGAAAAATGCAACATTAATCACAATCCTTTAGGACAGAGAAAATTGAAATAAATGACGGTGTTTATTTCCTGAAATATGTTTAAAGTCTTAGCGTACTAAGCAGGCAGGATCTGTTCACGTGGGAAGAGGACAGCGCTGCTTAGCGGGAAGAAGTTTTCCTTTTCCTCTCCCTGAGGGGCCCCGGAGGGAATGGGTATCAGAGCCACTGTGAGGCACACAATCCAGTCAAAACGTTTTAAAATTTGGTGCTTCAATTTGTTCAGCCTAGTTCGCTGCGTTGTTGCCTCCTCAGAGGAGCAGGAGCGAAGGGGGAAAACTTTTCCGTTTAGGCGCTATTAGTACTGCTTTTCGCAAATCCAAGGTATTTAGGAGCGCCAACAGAGGCATAATCGTTGATAATCTTTCGCATTTGTTTCTATGTCTCCGTTGTTTCCACATGATTTCGGCGGATGGAGCTGGAAAAGCGATGATTTTCCTTAGAGAGTGTTTTGAATGATTTGTCCTGCTCGACGGACGATTTTGATTTTTATTTGAAACTAGCTGATCCCGGTGCGAGCGTTGCTAATGCCTGCAACTAAATGAATGAACATAACACAGAACTGACGCTTTTTGTTTAGTGAGTTTTTTTTTTTGAGCAATATGGACTTCAAACTTCTATCAGAACATTCTTCTCACACCCAGACAATACACAGTTTTGTGGCTTGAGTTACCTGGATAATTCTCAGGATTGGTTGAAATTTGTTGTTTGGAATTCACCATAGAAAACATTTTCTTGCATTAAAAAAACACTCGCATACCGTTTATGCGTTCCAGTGCCGCTTGAATTAGTTCCCAAGCTGTGCAGAAATTTGTGTTTCGTTTGTATGCGAGCCGGAAGGGGGAAGCGGTCTGCTGAAACAATCGCAAGAACCTTCCCCAGCCCCAAAAATACCTGCATACTTATTTTCACTCCGATCGGACCGACAGACAGTCAGACAGAAATCCATTTTAATATAAATAAAAATCCTGTTTCCAGCCAAATCCCCACATGCCAAATGTGGATTCTACTTACTTGAATAGTTCTCGAGTTATGCAGACAGTTGCGTTTCATTTATGTAACCAGAGCCCCCCTTTTAGAGGGAGGAGGGGCTTTGAACCAATTACAAACACGCTCATGCCTTAAGAATCTCGTCCATTCCAAATTTGGTTTTCCATTTGCTTGATTATTTCTCGAGCAGTGCAGAAATTGCAGGCACCATTTGTTTGAGAGCACCCCCTCCCTTTGCCTCCTCATGACTGTGGAAGAGTCACAAATCTACTACGTAGAAACATTTCCCTCCTTCAAAAATTTCCACATAAGAAATTTGGTTCCATTTATCTTATTAGTTCTCCGAAGTTATGCATGGATTTGCGTTTCATTTGAATAGGTTCCCCTTCTCAGAAAGGGGAGGGGTCTCAAATCAACATAGAACAATTTTTTGTCTTCAAAACCACCACACACTAGAATTGCTTGGTTCCATTTGCTTGATTAGTTCTCGAGGTCATGCAAATAGTGTATTTCATTTGTATCGGAGCCCCCCCCCATTCAGGGATGGGAAGAGGTCTCAAACCAAACATAGCAGCTTTACTTTTTTTTTTTAAAAAACCACCACATGCATACATTTCTGATTCCCACACGGCTGCTTGATTGGCTCCCGAGTTATGCACGATGTTGTGTTTTATTTAGTGCGGGAGCCCCTACTAAGTGACGGGGAGGGTTCTCAAGCTACCATAAAAACCTTTTTTGCACCCAAAAACTCTACACATGCTCGATTTGGTTTCTTTTACTTGATTAGTTCTCCGGAGTTGTGTGAGAAATTTGTGTTTTCATTTGTATGGGAGCCCCTTCCAGGTGCGAAGGGAGGGGTCTCAAAGCATCATAGGATTATTCTCGGCCCCAAAAAATCTCTGCATACAAAATTTCACGCCCATCGGTCCTTCCGCTCGCGAGTTAAATCGTGACAAAGGAAACCCCAACTCATTTTTATTATATAGATTAAGTGATATGTATTTCCAATACTTGAGGCGGCATATGACAAATTGTCTTCAAATTATCTTCAAATTATAATTCAATCATTCCTTTTTCTCACGAAAATTGTTGAGCGCAATCATTGGGGAATCGTGATAGTTCTCTAGTCAAATATTACGACAGTAAATTATTGTTTCATAATCATGATAAAACTTTTCTTAACTGTAACGAAGAGGATTTAATTTACAGTTGAAATTTAAACATTTCTATTGCAATCAAATTTCAAACAAAACAATTATATAGCGAGAAATCATTTGATAGGATTGAGTTATTTTCTTTTCTTCCGTTATAGCTGCTTGTCATTTACCAATTTTTCATATTTTGTTGAACACGGAGGCTTCCAAGCAATATTGCAATTTGTATCGAGCATTTAAAGTAATCCTTAGGTTTCTTTTAGAGCAAGCTGGTTCCTCCGTGCCTCGTAATTTCAATGCCCCGCTGGGATGTCGGTCGGTATGTACGAAAAGACGGATGTCGACTGTTCTTCAGCTGTTCCGATGATCTGCTGTTTTGGTAATTACAAAATTATTGAAAATGCTCCGTTTGACGTTTGCTCAAAACAAAAATTCTATCGGTCACAACTTGGGGACGTTGGGAAGGTTGCCAGTTTTCGGTACACCATTAACCTTCATCCGGTTCATCGTTTCAGGAGATCTCGTGGCATAATAGGCCAAAAAACCACATGGTCTGGCCAAAATATCACATCTTCCTTTGTGTGATACTTTTTGACGAATGCCGAAACTTTCGACAGGTATACATGTATATCTCCCTGATCCCCGCAAGCCTTGAAGGAATAAACAGTGGCTTGGACATTTCTTTCTAGCTTATGACGACTTCGGCTCCTTGGTGTGGGAGTTATATTTGACGTCAACGTTTGTCTACTTGGTTTCCTGGCAGTCGTTACCGTCCAGCATCAGTAGCTTCAGCTGCTCTATCTAGGACTCAGACACAACCGCCCTCAACTGACGTTTCCGCATTACAATGTCCGTCTTTTTCAGGTCTGCATCATTTGTTCAGTTTTACCACCCTCACGCTCCAAGGCACGAAACGGCGTGGTTAACTTCCCTAGATCTTCCTGTTTTGCTTCTTACGGTCGCGCAGCACTGTCGGGTGAACGGAACCAGGAATCCGTTCGACGCTCTCATCTTTCTTAAATAAAGGAGGATATTATGAATGCCGGATCTGCTATATCCGGTAGACACGAAGGACCTCAAAACGTTCATTTTCTTTTTTCCGGGGTGGAGCAAAGCATCGAACTGTTTCACCTTGGTTGCAGCAAATCGACTGATAACGCTATCATTTTTTCTTCTGTTCACAACAGGTTTGCTGCAATTGGCGATCGTTGTCTGCTTCTTCGTCTTATCTAGCAGTTCAAGCTTATTGCTTTCACAATTTGCTTATTGCTTGCTCCCAGCTTAGTGCTCTAAATGCACTTCCGCAGTTATGATTGGACTGGGACAAAATGTGACACTCTGTTTTGGGCGTAACTTTTTATTGCGCGGGTAAAAATAAATGAAATTTTGAATATTACTAGTTTAGAGTGCCATGTTAATATGTGCAAATCACAATCTGTCATGTAGTTTTCAAGATGCATTCGAAACAAGACGAGCTACTCCAGCATATCTTGGGCGCGATGATCGATAATCCTGGTCAGTCGCACAGATGGATCGGCAAAAGGCTTGGAATCCACCATTCCACTGTGTCCCGTGTTGTGTAGATGTTCCAGGAGACGAAGACTATCGAGCGGCGCACTGGGAGCGGCCGAAAACTGAAAACGGAATACCCAGAGAAGGCACAGAAGATAAGGCAGTACTTTAAGAATAACCCGAACCTTTCCACCCGAGACCTGGCCAAAAAGGTCAATTCGTCGAAGTGGTTCGTCCAGCAGACCATGAAGGCGCCAAATCGGACTAACAAGCAATACACGGTGGCCAAATTGCGTGCGTGGAAGCTGTACCGTGAGTGGCTGGTCAAGCCAGGCTGTCTCGTCATGGACGACGAGACATATGTCAAGGCGGACACCAATCAAATCCCCGGCCTCGAGTTTTCTGTCGGTATATGGAGGTTCCGGTTGTGGCAGGCGATCTGCGAGTACAGCTTGTGGGGAAGAAATTCAATAAATAAGTTATGCTAAAACAAAGCTAATATTTAGTTATTTAATCTCTGGAATTTGAGAAGTATCCAATTTAAAATGAACTTTTGGTGATCATTTTTGTGTGTCTCATTTTTCCGAGTCCAGTCTGTAATAATTGAGAACCTTCGATGCCAGGTGCCTGTTCTGCATTAGTATGATTGAGTGGCAAGTCAATCATACTCTATTGCCCAGGTAGTTGGTATGTTTTCCTAAACGAAAAATTCCTAGACCAGAATGCGAATCGAACCCAACCACCTCCAGCATGGGGTTGCCTGGGGTCAGTTTCTCGGGAAAAAGGTTCTCGTCCATAATCTTCCATAGCTCTCCACGATCAATAGTATCGTATGTGGCCTTGAAGTCAAAGAATAGGTGGTGTGTATGGACTTGATATTCGCGACACTTTTGGAGGATCTGCCGCAGTGTAAAGATTTGGCCAGTTATCGAACGACTGTTCACAAAACCGGCTTGATAACTTCCCACAAATCTGGTTGCTAGCGGCGATAGACGACGGAAGATAAACTGGGGCAGCACTTTGTAGGCTGCCTTGAGAATCAGTCGATGCAGACAAACCGTCAACTTATCCGGGCCCATTTTCATAAGTTCCGCTCAAACGCCATCCTTCCCAGATACCTAGCGATTCTTAAGCTGTTTGATATCATCCTTAGCTTCACTTATCGTGGGAGTTGGCACGTCACCCTCGTCCACTATACCGATGAAGCTGTTCCTCTTGCTGTCTTGGTTTTCCGCCTCTGCGCCATTGAAGTGTTCATCGTAATGCTGCTTCCAGCTTTCAATCACCAAGTTCATCCATCAAGATACCTCCATCTTTATCCCGACACATTTCGGCACGCGGCACGAAGCCTTTACGGGATGAATTGAACTTCTTGTAGAATTTACGCGTATCTTGAGAACGATACAGCTGCTCCATTTTTCCGCACTCTAAACTCCTCCAGGTGACGCTTTTTATCCCGGAAGCGATGACCCTAGTAGCACACTTGTTGCAACACAGTTGATGTTACTCGAATGCTACTCAACGAATTACCAATTTTGGCAGTTTGGTGTTGCTTTGGGAGTTCGCTGTCCTCGTTTCTGTCTGCATCCATAGAGATTTTGACGAATTGCCTGCTGCAGCATCAACGCCCGCGCTGCATTCTTCTCATCTCGAACCGTTTGACACTTATCGTTGAACCAATCGTTCTGTCCGTTTCTTTCCACAAACCCCATGGCGCCTTCCTCGGTGTTATTGATGGCTGCTTTGACGGTACTCCAGCAAGTCCTTAGCAGGGGCTTCGATTAGCTCTCCCTCTTCCGGCACCGCTGCTTAAAGGCTTTGCGCGTAATTATTTGCAACATCGGGTAGCTTCAGGCACTCCAAATTCTACCGTGGCCACCGCTTTCGAATTATATTCACAACGGAAATGTTTGACCTGACGTCGATAATATCCGACACGTGTCTTCCAGCAAGCAAAACGTGATCAATTTGTGATTCGGTCTGTTGTGGTGATCTCCAGGTGTACCGATATGGGCTGGTGGGCGCAGAACCCTCCTTTATCCGGTCTGAATTCCTTCTCCTGGCCGACCTGAGCAATGAGATCTCCGATGGCTTGTGTAAAGGGTGATACGGTCAAAATTTGGTCAAGGGAAAACGCGTGTAAATCGGTGAAATCGTTTATTTAAAAAATCAAATTAAATTTCTTTTTCAAGTTCAATTAGTATAAAACTCAGGAAAAATATTCAGTTAGGCTTCCGCTTTTCCAAATCCGAATTGCCGGGCCTTACGCTTGACCCCTGCCATCAGATTTTGTACAGCCACCTTGTCCACCTTCTTCGCCGCAGAAAGCCAGTTTGCCTTGAACTGCTGCTCGTCCTTAGCAGTTTTTTTGGTCTTCTTTAGGTTCCGCTTGACAATAGCCCAGTATTTCTCAATTGGGCGGAGCTCTGGCGTGTTGGGAGGGTTCTTGTCCTTGGGAACCACCTGCACGTTGTTGGCGGCGTACCACTCCATGGCCTTTTTACCGTAATGGCAAGATGCCAAATCCGGCCAAAACAGTACGGAACAACCATGTTTCTTCAGGAAAGGCAGCAGACGTTTATTCAAACACTCTTTCACGTAAATTTCTTGGTTGACAGTCCCGGAAGCTATGAAAATGCTGCTTTTCAAGCCACAGGTACAGATGGCTTGCCAAACCAGATATTTCTTTGCGAACTTTGACAGTTTCGTGTGCTTGAAAATATCTGCTACCTTTCCCCTTCCTTTTGCCGTATAAAACTCCTGTCCCGGAAGCTGTTTGTAGTCGGCTTTGACGTAGGTTTCGTCGTCCATTACCACGCAGTCAAACTTCGTCAGCCTCGTCGTGTACAGCCTCCGGGATCGCGCTTTGGCCGTCGTATTTTGTTTATCATCGCGATTTGGAGTCACTACCTTCTTGTAAGTCGATAGTCCGGCTCGTTTTTTGGCTCGATGCACGGTTGTAGACGACACACCCAGCTTATTTGCTGCATCTCGGAGAGATAGGTTAGGGTTTCGCTTGAAACTACCGGCAACTCTCTTTGTCGTCTCAGCGGCTTCCGGTTTTCGATTTCCCCCCGATTCAGACTTCCTGGCTGTCGACAAACGTTCCCCAAACACTTTAATTACATTTGTAACGGTTGATTTGGCAACTTTTAGCGATTTTGCCAACTTTGCGTGCAAGTAGCTCGGATTTTCGCGATGCGCGAGCAAAATTTTGATACGCTGCTCTTCTTGCTTGGACGGCATTTTGACAACTGAAGAGTGAATTCCAAAATCAAAATAGGAGCAACATTCTACACACACACACCTTCAAAATGAGGGGTGTTCAGGTTTTTTAAATGCAAAATTGAAAGAAATACGTCAAGTTGATATTGACCAAATTTTGACCGTATCGCCCTTTACGTTGATTTTGCTGACATTAAAGAAACGGCCTTTGATTCTCAACTTGCAGATTCTTTTGTCGGTTGGCCACCAGCCAATCACGCGATTTTGCATTTCGCCCATCACGATAAAAGCTGTCCCAGCTCGCGTGTAGCTTAGCTCTGGTAGATGATATAACCATCCCTATACGTATATACTGGCGATTCTTTCCAGCAAACCTCTAGCAGGGCAACAATGTCGAACTTGTAGACCCTCAGTAAGTCGGACAGAATGCGGGTACTTCCCGAGAAATTGAGGGACTTACAGTTCCATGTTCCAAGTTTCTAATTGTTAGTCCTTTTTTGTTCCCTGGGTCTATGCCGATTGTTCCGATCCATATTAACATCGTGTGCTTCCATTACTATTTTTTTATGGCTGACTTCTATAGCCATCGCGAGACATTTTGACGAGTTGCCTGCTGCAGCATCAACGCCCCTGCTGCGTTTTTTCCATCTAGAACCGTTTAACACCAGCCCTCTGTCTCACCCGAGGACTATCGTGCACACTTCTCTTTAGAGTCCCACGTTGGCTCGAGGACGATGGTCGGCCGCCCTTAACATGGAGAGTAGACGCCGTTTTGACCGCCACTGACATGGAGAATAGATGCTCAGGTTGGTGAAGGCCTGGAACTTTTATCCTTATAGCAGGGTGACTCGCTTTGACAGGTAAAAGCAACCCGAAAACTGCTTTCGGATATTTATGGGTTTTTGGAAGAAACTCAACAGACTCCAGCAACTGCCAAGCCCCCCACAACCTAGGCAGCCCCCGTGACTTGTCCAAGGATGCTTATTTAATTCGCATCTAGCCTTCATATCTGGCCGTTCATGATCCGCAACCTATGACCCACCGGGTGGCTTGCAGCTCAGCTCCGCCAGTCTCCTCCTACTGAACGTATTGCTCGGCGAACTCGAAGTCTTGCCTTCCGATCTGGCTATTTTTTGTCGGTTAGTAAAGCAAGGCTTGAGCCATTTAAGAGAATCAAGTTAAGGGGGGATATACAGTTAAATTGACCAAAAAAATAATTTATTTTATTTTTGCATCAAAAGTTAGCAAATTACCCGTAGAATACGTTCCTGAAAGCCCTTTTTCGAAATTCGAACTCCAAGTGTTTCTTTTCATCGCTTTTCGAAGACGCCTTTTTCGCGCGCAGCAGGTATAAAGAGACGCTTGACCGAGAAGACCTATTTTCAATTGTGTGTTGCTCAAAACAGCATTTCGGAGTTTAAGCCGGTGATAACTCGAAAACTAATTATTCTATAAAGCTGAAACTTATAGGATTTCTTTATTAACAAGTAACAATTGTAAACAATGACTTAAAACCTAAATTTCCTCGAAATGCTTGGTTGCTAACATCTATATCCCCTATCGACGGAAAGGTAATAACTCCGTTTATCTGTTTCTGGTGCTATTTTGTTCGTGGGAGCAAGCAGATCCCAGAAAAATACGCTAGAAGTCACTGTTTACAAATGTTACTTGCGACCTTTTGACCATTTTGTTTAGAATTCATCTACTAACTGTAAATGTAAATAATGTATTTTTTTTTGGGTGGGCAGGTTTCAGATCAAAACTGCGACCAGGAGAGGCGGCACAAGCAAAATACAACGACTTTTTCAACGCAATCTAACGGCCGCCATTTTGTTGAAAAAAATTTGAAAAAAAATGTGTATACTATATGGATACATTTATAATTTTAAAAAAGTTTCGATTGATTTGAGTAAAACTTCTCTTTCAAAATAGTTTTTCAAAAATGAGTTTTATTTCTCGTTCTAACTGTATATTCTCATTTTAATGGAAAATACTAATTTTTCTTCTCATTTCTAATTTGAATTGCTGATAATTCAAAGCTTACTGACTTTTTTAGCTGTTTGAAAACTCAGTACAAATTTACTGACGTCAGTAAAGATGTTCCCAACGTTCAACTTCTTCGCTCCACGGTGGAGCTACAAATACGAACAATCCATCGAATTTTCGCCTTGTTTACTGCAAATCAGCTGTTAACGCTGTCATTTTTTTCTCTACACAACAGGGCTGCTACGATTGGCGATACAGAGGTGGATTCTCTTAATCTGACGTCAATCCTAAGGCTGTGTACCAATTCGCAAATTAAATTAATTTACACTTACAGGGTGTCTCACAATAGGTGTCACTAAAACAAAATGGGTTTACAGCAAAATAAATCAACCTAATCATAGCATTTATTTTCAATTTAAAAATAGAGGTTTTCAATATATTTCCTAATAACTATCACCACAAACTTGGTTATGATGGATGAATTCCAAACCGTTTTGCCAATTGTTGCATAATTACACCCCTTTCACGTAGCCAGTGAAAGTTACGGTCATCCCTAACAATATTGTTGTTGATTCCAAAATAAATCTTCACTTCAAACACTTGCATGTCAACTTGTAGCATTTTCCAGAATTAATGGGAAGGAACAACACAAAACTGTGTAGAGGATTTTTTTTTTATCCAAGCGGAAACTTCCATTGTAGTTTCGGCAATACACCAATATCTCAGCTTGTATTTGTGATTCAGGTGAAGAAATTTTTGGGATACTATTTTTTTTTTTTTTTTATTTCTTTATTATTGTGGCTTTTAGCCTCCTGGGCTGGTTCGCCACTATTTTTGGGATACTATTCAATGGTAAATTCACATTAACCGTATTCGAGAAAACGATATCGATTGGTTGGAGTATTCATCACTCTCGTTAAAAGATGCGTAGTTACACATGTTGCAAATCACCCTCTCGTGTGTCTCGAAAATCTTTGTCAGTGATAGATATTTGTAAGTAAATGTTTGTGCATTCCGCATCCTAGCCAAGTGTGGCTCCTACATATCTCAACATCTTGCAAAAGTACGTAGATATAATACTCGATATTAAAAACATCAGGAATATAATTTTCTATTTCAAAGTTGTTCGCTTTTACAAGTAGTTTGTTAATTTATTTTTATGTATTGAGATTTGGCCGAAAAAAGATAACCATTAGAGGTTCACGTAACGTCGAGCACAGTAGAGTCCTAATTATATACGAAAAATAACGGCAATTCCAAAAATAATCCTTACCAAAAAATACAAAACAATGAATCCTAGCGGGTTTGAGCTGTTAAGTGAAATACCTGTAACTAGAACCTGTAACCTGTAACTTGAGTAAAGTCGAGTTATTAGTACAAGCCACTGAAGAAGTCTGCTAATTGTAGACAAAATACGCGTATCTGTCAAGATAAGCAAAGGTAGTTGGAATTAAATGGAAAAAACTAATTTTTCTTCTAATTTCTAGTTACAAAACAATGCAAAAAAGGTGTACAAAAACTACTACCACATCAAATAGCATCACGGAAAAGACGCTGCAGAAAATTATCTTGTTGACTGAACCTTTTTAAACTTTCAGACAAAAAACATAACCCATGAGTAAGCTTTTGACATATTTATTTCATTCAACTTCAATACGATAACCGTACGCTTGCACCTTACACTTAACTCCACTCACTAGGCTCTGTCAAACATCTGGCTACAGCTTCTTCTGTACGGAAATCCACTTTTTCATCATGTCTTCCTCAGATTTGATCTCCTTGTGATGCTTCCGTAGTGCTTGCTTCATAATAGCCCATTTTTTTTCGATGAACCTTTGTTCCGGTGCGCTGAGGGGTTCATGTCCTTGCGTACGAAAGTGACCCCGTTGGCTTCGTACCACACCAGAACAACATTTGAATAGTGACACGAAGTTATATCCAGCCAAAAGATCGTAGGGCCCTCGTGTTGCTTCAACAGAGGAAGTAGACGCTTCTGTAGACACTGCTTGAGGTAGATTTCCCCGTTTATAGTCCCGGTAGTCATTATGGGCGCTCTCCGTTTGTCACATGAGCAGATCGATGCCAAATCATGTATTTCTTGGAAAACTTTGAAAGATTCTGCTTCCTTACTTCCTCCAGAACATCAAACTTGTGCTGAGCGGTGAAGAACAGTAGCTCGGAAGCTGCCGAAAGTCCACCTTGACGTAAGCCGCATTATCCATGAAGAGACAATGAGGCTTCGACAATGAGCAGTTTTCGGGCCCGTGACTTTCCCACCGTACATTGCCGTTCATCAAGATTTGAAGTCTTCTGCAGTCCTTGGCTCTTTGAATGAAAAACTTGGACAGTTTCAACTTTCTGGCCACATACCAGACCGAATCATTGGGATTCCGCTTAAACGCTTTTACGACAGGGTTGTGATCCTGATCACTAATAGAACATCCATTCTTATCGCTTTTCTCCTTGCGTTCAATGCTCAAAGTTTCGTAGTAACATTTAATCACACGACTAACCGTTGACTGCCCGATTCCGAGTTGTTTTCCAATGTCCCGATGAGAGAGTTGAGAATGTTTCAGGTGCTTACGCAAAATCAATTCGTGACGTTGCTTTTCGAGTGGCACATTTCAGAAAAACTGACAGCGATCAAAGTTCAACAACAAAAAACACTCTAAACTACTTCTACCCAAAATTTCAAGAGAAAATACCCAATGGATAATTTTCTACAGCGTTTTTCTGTGTGATGCAATTTGCTGTGGGACACCCTTGAAAAGCTGCGATTGAAACATATTACGGTAGAACAAAATTAACGGTTCTCGATTTCAGAAGAGGAGAATTTCAGTGTATGGGCAGAAAAAAATAATGAGTTTTAATAGATGCGTAAAATTTCTTCTCGTTTACTTCTAAACCAAAGCAAGCGTAAACAACAAAATCGCTTGCAATCTTTTATACAACTGACTTGATGTTATCTGGCTTAAATTTAAGAGAAATGTACCACAAACTTATGTACAATCTAGCATTCCATATATGTGCATTAGATAACACACACAGAAACAAAAACTTTCACGAAAATGAAAACGGACCGTGAACTAGTTCACGTTTTCATGATTTTTACCCAAAAACGTTAACTAGTTCTCGATTACGTGATTTAGTTCACGGTGTATTTTTGCTTGTTCTCGAATTCATTACTGCAGTGCACGGATCTAGGCACGGGATTTTTTCCGTACAGAAAATTACACGTTTGTTTCAAACTGTGCATGTAAGTTTGTCATAAGTTTTTATGACGTTTCAAACAGAATGAAGTGGTCTCTCAAACAGTATGTTCTGAATGTCGATCTAAGGATTGACAGTCATCAACTTCCATAAATTTCAGCCAACAGAAAATTCGATTTGAGGCAACAGTAAATACGATTTTGGCACATGGCCACGAAGCTGGCGTAGAAATAATACAGTGTTGTTCCACGTGAATGCCAAATACTTTCTTTGACTGTGCCCCGCTTTGCCATAAACTCTAAGTTCTTGCAAATTGTGCCAAGTGACCAACCCCCTGATTGATTACAAAACTCACTTCAGTACAAATTGCACAGACATGGCGATTGTAATAATAATAATTCAAGTAAGGTCAGTTTCTTTACTTCGTTTTTTTGGCGAAGAGCATTGTATTTAAGAGTATTCGCCTGGATTTCAGTATCATAATACTAGTAACTTTTTTTTTAAAACCCTGCGACTCTCGTAATATTTAACTCCCAAAATGTTTTCGTCACAAGTGAGTTGTGCACTGCTCTTTTTCATCACTACCCTGTTAAATGAAAACTTACCTGGCAACTTGAATGGAAGTGTTCCCATCAGTGGGTCTGGTCCGAATCGCTGTGGTCCGAATGCGAACGGATGGAAGCCTTGATGTCGCATTTTCGACCGCGGTTCTCGCGGCCCATCCACAGTCACTTTGATCGCCTTCGTGTACGTTGCAACCTGGATCGGAACCGTCGATATCACTATCGTCAGGGTGAAACTTTTCCCTAGAACAAAGATAAGAACACACAAGCATAGAAAATCTCATTAGAAGGCACTGTGACAGTCATGAAATAAATAAAAAAAGAAAACAAAAGCATCATCTAACATGCTCCCCTTGCTTTCATCTTCTTCAAAGTTTTAGCAACGCTCTGGCTGCTTGCAATCGATTAAAATTCTTGTGACTTCCCTCTGTACGGAGCGCGATTTTTATCACTTTTTATGACGCTCTTCTTCCGGTCTTATTTTTAATTTTCAACAAGCAGTGAACATTTTCGCTAACAAGATTACTCCCGCACACGATACCGCTGCTGATCCCGATTCCAGTGATTTTCAATGTTGTTAAACCAATATCGTCCCCCGTGGCGTGGCAGCAGTGTGGTGTGCAAAAGACCGAACGTCAACGGTAAGTCGGAAAAAAAAGTTCACTGTGCAAAAGGAGTGATTGGAAAACATACCGCACTAGCTGTTGGCTGGCTGGCTGAATGGAAGAAGCACAAGGACGCGACACACAGGATTCGACAACCTACCAAGCTGATCAGAAGGGAGAGCAACGAAAAAACAAACCAAATTGAATTAGTATAAGCTTAACTTATTGACGATGCCGTCGCTGAACGGAATAATAAACGCAATAAATAAATAAATGAAGGCAACAAAGAGAGATAAAAAAACAACAACATCAACAGGACAGGGATGATGACGTGGAATTTTTTTTTGTTTTCCCCGATTGCTGAAGGGGAGGAAGCAAAACCGATGGTTCGTGGCAAAAATCGGCCGGGAGCTGCGAATAACGACGCAGGAGCAGCGAAAAAATCATCGCCCGGAGGCATCAATTTTAATACGATTCGTTACGCTTTCCGCCTAACTAGCCTGATGACTAGACAACAAAAAGGAACAACTGCCCCATCTTCTAGCGACAAACGCGGCGGTCGTTCGTCGCCACCCAAGCTTAAAGATGAGATTTGACTGCGTTGTTCAACACCAGCAGGATTCCGTCAGGAGGATACTTCGTCGCCTTTGACAACGGTTGGATGGAGGATGGCGGAACTGCTGGAGGACCATTAGGAAGTTTGATGAAAAATTTCAATGATATGGGAAAACCGGCGCCGGAAGTGGAGAAAGCAATTTCGTCTATCATTCGGAAGCCACAGGCAGCATGCGTTGACCTCGAGTGACCTTGATCGTTCTTTGTCTTCTTGTTGATGTGCTCATTTGAAAAGTGTAGTGGATTCAAATGATTCGTAAAATTGTGATAAAAATGGATTAGCATCAGCATGTTTGACCGCCCATTGATTGAAACTCCGTTCTTACCAGCTTGATGGGGACCCTTGAATAGTTACTAAATGATCATACAATAAAAATCAATAACAACAAAAGCTATTGCCGAGAGTGAATCTTATTATTCATGCATTAGACAAGTTATGAGCATATTGTCATTTCAATCGACCTACCACAGAGAACAGACATCCAGGCTCGAACATTTTTTCCCCAATTTACTGTGTAAACATATAAAAGCAAACCGTTGGAAAAGCAACGCCGCCTAGTTTAGGTTTCACCGAAACAAGTGGCGCCATCAACAAGTGGGCAAGTGGCGCCATCAACATACGATTCACCAAAACTAACGGAAACGAGCTGAAATTTTAAAATGGCAGTTACAGAAATTTAAACACGTCGGGCACTCCTGCTTGGATGTCTGTTCTCTGTGGACCTACTGTTGATCTATTTGCTGCAAATTTAAAAAATATTGGAAGCCCATATAATTTAATACCCATTGATACAGTGTTGACGAAAAAAATAGGGCAAGGGGATGTAATGTTAACCCAACCCCTTCATTCGGCCTATGTAACAAATACGTCATTAATTCAGCGATAAATAGACAAATAAACGATTACAACACGGCGATCAACTTATTCTTAAACAATTGAAAACCTTTTCGTCATTTTATTGTGATGGAACTGTTTAAAATTATTGACAGTTTTTAGTTGACTTAGTTGACAGATTTTTCCACGATCTTAAAAACTGACACACTAGATCTGCAGCAAATAGTCACAAGTTTCAAGTAAGGTTTTCATACGGAAAAATAATTGTGATTTTGCAAGAACACCGTAGGGCTAATGAATAATTTTAAGTGTTCCTAACTATGGCTTATTATATTCTTTAGATAATTTGATATGAGCATTGGTGAATATGCAATGGGAGTTTATGGAGAAGGAAAGAATAAGGCCTGTACTCGAAAACAATGCACCATTTTTATCCGTATGTAACTTTTTTTTCCGTGGGTAAAAATTGATGAAAATCTGGGTATAACTAGTTTGGATTCACCTGGAGTGAATTGTTTACATGAGCAAAATTTCATAACAAGCGGTGCAGTGGTTCTTGAGATGACATGGAAACAAGAAGAACATTAACTAGAAATTAGAAGAAAAATTAGTATCTTCCATTTAATTCCAACTACCTTTGGTTAATCGTCGACAGATACGTGTATTTCGTCTACAATGTGCAGACTTCTTCAGTGTCTCGTACTAATAACTCAATTTGCAGGAGAATTTTGCGCGCCGTCATGGAAAATCCGACTGCGGCCATGAGATGGATCGGAAGACAACTGGGAATCACCCATACAACTGTGTCTCGGGTGGTAAAATCGTTTAAAGAGTCCCAGACGACCGAGCGGCGGGCTGGAAATGGAAGAAAATCGAAGACAGATGATCCTGTGAAGGCCCGGAAGGTGTTGGATTATTTCAGGTGTAATCCGCATCTTTCGATTCGCGATGCGGCTCTGAAGGCAAAGTGTTCCGCCTGGTTCGTTCAGCAAACCATGAAAGGAGTTGGGCTGGGCTTCGTATATTCAAGGTCCGCAAGGCACCGAACCGGCGTGATCAACCAAGCAAGGAAGCTGTATCAAGAGTGGTTATCGAAACCGATGTGTGTGGTTATGGATGACGAAACCTCCATCAAGGCAGACGCAAAGCAGATACCGGGGCTGGAGTTCTACGTTGCCAAATCACGGTTTGATGTTCCCGAAGACATAAGGAAGAAGAAAATGGACAAATTCGCCCCAAAATACTTGCTCTGGCAGGTCATATGCCAATGCGGTAAACTGAGTAAACCCTACAACACAACGGGTGCCATCCACAGCGAAATTTACCGCACTGAGTGCCTTCAGAAGCGTCTGCCCTTCCTGCGGTCCCATGGAGGCGAAACATTATTTTGACTGGACCTGGCATCATGCCATTACACGCGATCGACGTTGGATTGATACAGAGACAATAACGTTGTTTTTGTACCAAAAACCGCCAACCCCCAAATTCAACAGAAATTCATCCGGTGGAAAGATTTTGGGCCATAATGAAGGCCAAAGTTCGAAAGTTGTCCAAGGTGTTTAAGAACTAGCTAAAGTTGAAGAAAAAATGGATGAAAGTGACCAAAAAAGTCGGCTCCACCATTGCACAAAATGTAATGAGGGGTCTTAAGGGTTAGGTGCGGTGAATTAAGTAATTGAATAAAGTAATTATGTCTAAACATAATCCATATGTATTAGTTCATTCCCTGATAGTTTCAAGATAGTCCGACTTTAAATAAATTTCTGGCGAACACTTTTGTCTGGTGCATTTTTTTCGAGTGCAGGCCTTATGTGGCAGTACATTTTAGGAATAGAATATCTTTATTCGAATCTTAGCAAAAGAAAAATCTGTATTATATAAGTTATTATGTATCAATATGACAAAAACAAAAGCCATTTCAGTATTTCAAACAAGTTTTTACTTATCTTAATCTTAACCTTTATCTTTATTTGGAGCAGGGAAATGTCCGTTTGAGTAGAGCTGCAGCTTTGAGCTCTTTCTCAAATGGGCGCAAAAACCTCCTCTTCTTTTTGTATCAACAGAATGTTACATGATTTTTAAATTTTGAGTTCAGTAAAAGGTGTACATATTGTTAACAATGAAATGTCTAACTATTAATTGTAGAAAACCGTAACCAAAAAATGTTTTTAATTCGAGATTTACAGGTTGAGACGAAGTTGCATCCATAAATAGACACAACATCAGACTCCATGTCTGAGACTACACCGACATTACATCCATAACCCTCGAATGATTTTGCGCTGAAAAAGTCAGCTTTACAATATTTTGGTGATACATAATGACACATCTCTTAAAGAATTAAAGGGTGTCCCACATAAAATTGCATCACCGCTCCTTGTAAAACCTTTAGAAAATAAAACATAACCCATTAGTAGGCTTTTGGCATATTTATTTCATTCAACGTTAATATCATAACCATTAGATCGCATCTTACGCTTAACTACACTAATTAGGTTCTGTAACACATCTGGCTGCATCTTCTTCTGTACGGAAACCCACTTTTTCTTCATGTTTTCTTCAGATTTGATCTCTTGGGATGCTTCCATAGTGCCTGTTTCATAATAGTCGAGTATTTTTCGATGGGCCTTAGTTCCAGTACGTTGGTTGGGTTCATGTCTTTGATTGCAAAAATGACCCCGTTGGCTTCGTCCCACTCCATGACAACATTTGAATAGTGACACGAAGCTAGATCCGGCCAAAAGATCGTAAGGCCCTCATGTTGCTTCAACAGAGGAAGAAGACGCTTCTGTAGACAATACTTGAGGTAGACCTCCCCGTTTACAGTCCCGGTAATCACGAACGGCGCACTCCGTTTGCGACATGAGCAGATTGCTTGCCGAATCATGTATTTCTTGCTAAACTATGAAAGTATCTGCTTCCTTACTCCCTCCGGATCATCAAATTTTTGCAGGGCGGAGAAGAACAGTAGCCCCGGAAGCTGCCGGAAGTCCACCTTCGTAAGTAAGTCGTAAGTCTCATCATCCACGATGAGACAATGAGACTTCGTCGGCATCTGGGTATACAGTTTCCGGGCCCGTGACTTTCTCACCGGCCGGCATAATTTGGCCTGCATGACCGGCCTTCTGCACTTTGTACGTATGCAGTCCGATCCACGGCGCTCTGAACGAAAGGCTTGAACAGATTCAACGTTTTGACCACATCCCTGGCCGAAGCATTGGGATTCCGCTTTAAACGCTTTCATGACACGCTTGTGATCCTGATCACTAATAGAACATCCATTCTGTCTGCAATTCTCTTTCCGGTCGATGCTCAGAGTTTCGTAGTAACGTTTTATCACACGACTCACCGTTGACTGCACAATTTCGAGCTGTTTTCCGGTGTCCTGGTAAAAGAGTTGAGGATTTTTCAGGTGCTAGCGCAAATTCAATTCGCGACTTTGCATTTTTACCAATTTTCGAAAAACTAACAGAGATAAAAATACAAAAAAAAACACTCCAAACTACTTCTACCCCAATTTTCAAGAAAAAATATCCCATGGGGTAATTTCTTACAGTGATTTTTTTTTTCGTGATGCAATTTGATGTGGAACACCCTTCACTAAGCAAACGAGTAGCCAGTTGAATGTTGTTCGTAGCTCAATCATTTAATACATTACAGTAAAAAATGTAATGGACCTTAGCATAGTAGGCTGAGTTATGGGGCACATACCCTACACAAACGAATTTTTTTGTACAACATAACAGGGTAATTTTATCTCACCTCAAAACGTGTCAAATTTACGTGGATGAAAGAAACAAAATATTTAGTATTTTGTAGCGTGCCCTTTACTCTTCAGAACACTATCCAATCCGTGTGACACTTGGCGTTAATCACTGGAATGGCATACCAACCATTTTGTACGAACTTCCATAGGTTTGATTAGTTCGTCGACTTATGTTTTGTTACTTCATCTCTCACAATTTTCCACAAGATCTGTATATTAGCACCTGTACATCTTGGTTGGTACAGTTGGTTTATACTTGCTTTGAATTTGAATTTGAAATAACTTCAAGCTTTTTCTATATCCAGGAGTTTATTTGTCTGGAAATGTAAAAATCTAAAGAAGAAAATCTATATAAATAAAAATGAGTTGGGGTTTCCTTTGTCACGATTTAACCGCGACTGGAAAGACCGATTGGCGTGAAATTTGGTAAGCAGGGATTTTTGGGGCCGGAAAATAATCTTATGATGGTTTAAAAACCCACCCTTCGCTGGAAAGGGGGGCTCCCATACAAATGAAAACAAATTTCTACACAACTCGAGAACTAATCAAGCAAAAGAAACCAAATTTAGCATGTGTGAGTTTTTGAAGGCAAAAAAGGTTTTTATGGTAGCTTGAGAACCTTCCCCGTCATAAAATGGGGGGCTTCCATACAAATAAAACACAATATTCTGCATAACTTGGAAACTAGTCAAGCAAACGAAACGAAATTTAGCATGTGGTGGTTTTTAAAGACGAAAAATGTTTCTATGTTGGTTTGAGACCCCTTCCCTTGCTAGAAATACACTATTCTGCATGACTCGAGACCTAATCAAGCGAATGGAACAAAATCTAGTATGTGGTGGTTTTTGAAGACAAAAAATTGTTCTATGTTGATTTGAGACCCCTCCTCTTTCTGAAAGGGGGGGGAACCTATTCAAATGAAACGCAAATCCTTGCATAACTCGAGAACTAATAAGAAAAATGGAACCAAATTTCGCATGTGGAAGTTTTTGAAGGAGGGAAATGTTTCTATGGTGTTTTGAGACTCTTTCGTCATATGAGGAGGAAGGGGGGGGGGGGGGCTTTCATACAAATGGAACACAAATTTCTGCATAACTCGAGAACTAATCAAGCATATGGAACCAAATTTGAAATGGACGAGTTTTATAAGGCATGAAATGTTTTTATGGTGGTTCAAAGCCCTTCCTCCTTCTAAAACGGGGGGCTCTCATACAAATGAAACACAAATTTCAACCAAACATGAGAACTATACCTACTGCTTTGCAAATTTGTATTCAGTGGTTTTTGGATCCGGGAAAGCATCTTATGATAGTTCGAGAGCCCCTCCGCCTCTAGAAAGGGTGGGATCCCATGCAGATGAAAAACAAATTCCTGCATAACTCGAGAACTAATCAAGCAAATGGAACCAAAACGGTATGGGTATGGTATGGATGAGTTTTTGAAAGCAAGAAATGTTTTTATGTTAATTTGAGGCCTCTCCTCACTCTGAAAAGGGGGGCTACCTAACATAAGAAGCACAAATTTAAACCAAACATGAGAACTATCCCTACCGCTACGCAAATTTGTATGCAGAGGTTTTTGGGTCCGGGAAAGGATCTTATTATAGTTCGACACCCCTCCCGCCTTTAGAAAGGGGGGCTCCCATGCAAATGAAAAACTATTTTCTGCATAACTCAAGAACTAATCAAACAAATGGAACCAAATATGGCATGTGGAGGTTTTGTAGGCAAGAAATGTTTCTACGGTGGTTTGAGACCCCCTCCTCTTTGAAAGAAGGGGCTCTCATACAAATGAACCACGAATTTGAGCCAAACATGAGAATTATCCCAACAGGTATGACTATTTTTATGCAGGGATTTTTGGAGTCGAGAAAGGTTCTTATGATGGTTCGAGACCCCTCCCGCATCTGGAAGGGGTGCTCCCACACCAATGAAACACGAATTCCTGCATAACTCGAGAACTAATCAAACAAGTGGAACCAAATTTTGGATGTGGGGGTTTTCGGAACCAAGAAATGTTTCTATGGAGGTTTGAGATTCCTCCCCTCTCTGGAAGGGGTGGGCTCTCATGAAAATTAGACACAAATGTCAACCAAACATGAGAATCATACCTACTACTATGAAAACTTATATGTAGGGGTTGTTGAGGCCAGAGAAGGTTCTTATGATGGTTCGAAGCTCCTTCCCCGCCTGCAAGGGGAGGACTTCCATACAAATGAAACACAAATTTCTGCAAAGCTCGAGTTCTTGGAATTGGAGTTCTTCAAATGGAACCAACTTTGGCATGTGGGGGTTTTTGGGCAGGATTTTTTTCTTAGGTGGTTCAAGACGCCGTCCCTCTGGAGAGGGTGAAGGAGGGCTCTAAAACCAATGAAATAGACATTTGAACCAAACATGAGTAATATCCATGCAACTAAAAAACAAAATGTGTATTTCTCGGGTAAGAAATATATTCTAATAGAAATTTGAACCCCTTTAGTCAAGAATTGCAAGAGAAAATTACGTACAAACTGATAGGATACGGCTTCGTTTGTCTTTGAAATGCTTCTACACAGGAAGCAAAACTGGTAGAAACTACCGGTCCAAAGGTTAAATAAATAACACAACCCTTTTTTTGCATAAATAACACACACAAACAAACAAAAATATTTTAACCAGATTCTTTCAGAACAAAAACCATAAACGCGCCAATTCTATTAATTTTTCCTTCATTTAGCCGCATGTGTGTCAAGGCTCGCACCGGGTTCAGCTAGTTTGGATAGTAACCATCACTATAAACCTCTTAGTCCGGATTGACGCAATTGCTTCTACTTGTAATTCACGCTGATATTTTGAACTGAACTATACATTACGCTCAATCTTATTTTTGAGCAAAATAGAATAGTTCAAAAAGGCAAACATGTCTGCTCAATGATTTCCCATCAAACAACAAAATTTGTCCTACGTCAATTTTTACAACCCCTTGAAAACAGACGTTTTAAGCGTCGTTAAACGACCAAATATTTCATCCCATATAATCCTCTATCGGGAAACAGCCCAACATCCATCTTTTGTCTTCCCTACTTCTCTGGCTCTCCGATAACCAGCACCAGGAAGAAATCTCCGACAGAGATATGAATTTTTTGACACGCACAAATTTATCATATTTCCTGTCATGACAACGAACCGACGACGACAGCGGCTTGAGCAGAGATTTGCTCGTTTCCTTTTATAAAGTCATATAGTGCACAGAACATGCCCTTCTCGAAGGCAAGTGTATCAACATTTTTAAAGAAGCCAGTCATCGGCGGGTCTTTCGAATTGACTTAGGGGGTGAATTTGTTTTGAAGGAAGTTTTTTTTCATTGGGGGATTTAAGAAGGAGACAATATTGATTCTTTCAAACCAGATTTCATGGTATTTAGGATGGATTTCCTGCAAGAGGTGGCAGGGTGGAATTGAGAGCTCAATTTCGACACTAATGCTCCATAATACTCAATCTGTTAAATTTTGTGTTGTTGGCTGGAAGTGGCAAACCAATTTGTTTTTCTTTTTGTTATGAGGGATACTATTTGATGATGGTTGAACATGAGAATTTACTGAGTTGGGTTGGGTTTGAAATTATTTTGCTCATTATCGATCAATAAAATTTCATGGACTAGTCATGATAGCTACAATTCAAAGCATAATCTTCTATATAATATCAAACGACAGAGATAACCACTCCTCTTTCGTCTTTCTCCGGAACTCCCCCTTACAATGTGCATTCTTTCGCCACACCGATATCTCTTCCACGGAACAATGGTTTTCATTAGACAAATTTAAGGCAAATACTCGACGAGATTGCAATTATGAATCATAATTAACTGCCAAGGATGCGACTAGACGGAGCATTCCCTCTATCGATTTTTGGCTAACGCTGCGTTAAACTTCCACCGGATTTTTTTTCAACTGTTTGTTGCCTACTTCTTGCTCTGCTCATTTTGGCACCGGAAGATCCCAAAAAGTACAAGAGCCCTTTTAATATAATTAGTCTGAGCAGCAACGGCAGAGCAACAGCAGAAAGGGATTGGTTTCCTTGGGAATCGCTCGTTAGCCAAAGCAGGAGTTTTCGGTTGAGCGATGTCTTGGGAGCGGAAAAATTCCAACTATTCTCCCTTGGCAATGTGTTTGGTCGAGTGAGAGCCTTGGCAAATCCTCCGAAGCAGAGGCAGGAACGGCAGAAGCTCTAACCCTTAATTAATTCACTAAATCAAATGATATTTATGGCCTTGGTGGTGCGGCTTGGTTCCTGAACGAAAGAAGGCGGAACAAGTTGAAGCCCGTAACCGAAGAGATGTCCCGTAAATCATGTGTTGATTGGAGCAGAAATTATTGCCCTTGGAGGTGGATCTCAATCCTGGAAATGACAAAGATGTACGAGTTTTGTGCTAGTGTTAGTTAGACCTTTGGTGAACGGAAACTATGTCTTTAATGGGTTAATCAAAAAATGGTTTCAAGCTTATGAATTATCAAACTACATGGCCAGGGAAAACAAATCAATAATTTTCGATTGACGAATGGACTGCAGCATCTCAAAGCGGTTCATTTTTGAACAGTGTTATTCTAGTTCCTATTTTTCCCATTACAATCCTAGTGAAAAAAATGGATTTATCTACCTATGGCGAGATCTGGCCCTTATTACAAAGTTTGTTTTATGAAAAGATTCACAGTCACTGGCCAACGAACTAGTCCATATATGAGCAACCAACGAACTCGTTCTCTGACTCTCATGTTATTTAAGGTGTCGATTGATAGGCTGTGGTCAACATCCAAACTGGCCACTTCCCTGTGTGGAATTGCCCAATGCCCCTTGGTTCATGGTATAATCTTACTACACCCAAAAGTGAAATTGTAGCAAAAAATGCAAAATTGCAATTTTGCAGTTTTACAATCATATCTTGAGAAATCCGCATGATTCTGAAAAGGCAAATTTGCCCATCATGTTCCTAAAAGCTTTTTATGGTATAAACAAAGCCATGCAAGTGTGTGCAAGTGGTTATCGCTGTGTGCCTAGTGCCTCGACAATCGCAGCAACCGTTGGGTTTTTGTTCAACCGTCAACAACTTCTCAATATGGGTGAGACAATGGCACAGAACGCCGCTACGCCGTATGCCTCTGTTGCTATTCCGCTGTCAAGTGTTCTATTTTTATCTGCACTCGTCATCACACTCCTATCGCCCTCTCATCAAGTCACCATGCGGTTTATGGAATAAACGAAGCCATGTAAGTGTGTGCGACCGAAATTTGCTTCATTGTTGTAACGTTGAGTGCCTCAAAAACCGAAGAAACTGTAGGACTTTTATTCCGTTCACCTCAACTTGTTGTGGTGACTGGATGAGTTTACAATGAAGAGCCGTCGCTGCTGACGGTCGCGGTTCGACTCTCGGTAGCGGATGAAATCTTTTTTTTTGTGCGCCATTGAATTTACCACTACACTAATCAGCACCGTACGCAACATCACGCACACATTGAATTTTTCTAATCGAATTGATGTGTTGCTTTTTTGCCCACGACCAATGTTGCTTTCTTTCTCCAAGTTGCGATCCATTACGAGAAATGAAACCAAATCATGTACGAAATTGCAGCCCCCAATCTTGCTTTTTATTTTGGGTGTACACTCCTTTCCGCATTGACCCAAATCCGAATCCGATGGTTTACCCAGGAATAATGAAGAGAAAAAAACTGAATCTTGGATTTCAAAATCGTAAATTTTTCCAATTCTACGCAGAAAAAAATAATTAATTTTAACAGGCGTGTAAAATTTCCCTTCGTTTAATTCCAAGCCAAACGAGGCGTAATCAACGAAATAGCTTGCAAACTTTTATGCGCCATACAGTGTGCCGCAGGAAATAATGCGAAAATCTTCAAACTTGAGTATTGGGTTCATTCGTGTAGCTAGTGACTAATTTCTGTCGAAAGTGTATTTGTTTATGTTTACTTTCAAGTGCTGCATCCAAACATTCTATTTGTTTTATTGCAAATTCGTCCAAATGTTCACGAAAGAAGTGATCACCAGGTTGTTGGTCGCCCAGAAGAAGCCGAAAGAGACCCTACCACCTTGGATGCCATTTGGCAACAGTTTACCGCATAAAAAAAGTCTCTGCAGGATGGTTCCAAGCAGCGGAAGCCGGGAAGCAGACGTCCGCGCTTTGCACGCACGCCGAACGTGATCAAATCGGTCCGGCAAAAATTGCTCGCAATCCGGTGTGTTCCATAAGAAAACTTGCAAAGGAAGCCAATATTTCGGAGAAACCCATGCGGAGAATCATCAAAGAAGACATGCATGCATTTTCCAGAGCTACAGTGAAACGCCACGGAGCGGATCAAGGAACTACGAGTGATTCGTTCCAAGAGATTGCTTGCCTTGTTGAAGAAGGAAAAAATGATAATCCTGTTTTCCGACGAAAAGCTTTTCAGCATCGATACTGTGGCCAACAGCCGCACGGACCGGTTCATTTCATCACAGAAAATGGAGAACGTTCCGGAAAAAGTGAAATTCAAATTTCAAACCAAACATCCGACTGGTGTCATGTTGTTTGGCTTGGTGGCGTCCAACGGTTTGAAAATGCCGCCTGTGTTCATTGATGCTGGAGTTAAAATCAATACCGAAGTATATATCGGTATTTTAAAGGACCAAGTGCTTCCCTGGGTGAAGGCGAACTGCTCCGAGGACCAATACGTTGTCCTACAGCAGGAGGGGAGCGCCGTGTCCGCACATCAATCGAACCCAACAATGGTTGAACGATAACATGAAATTTTGCCCGAAGATTTGCGGCCCGTTAGCGGTCCAGATCTTAATCCGTTGGATTATTCGATTTGGGCATATGTTGAAGCACGATCCTGCAAAACATCACACCTAGTGTGAAAACCTGAAGTCAACCATAACACGCACATGGCAGTCAATGTCGGAGGACTACGTCCGAAAGGCATGCTCTGGCTTCAGCGTCGGCTCGAAGATGTTATTAATAAAAACGGAGGACACATTGCATAAATTTCTTTAAAAGGACTTTATAAAGATAACTGCACTCGAAAATGTTGATAATATTGCTCGAATTTGTTGAAAATGGGATTTGAAAGAAATAGAACAGATTTTTTTCTGCCGCACCCTGTACAACAATGTTTGCAATCTTTCATACAACAAGTTAGATTCAGGCGTTATATGGCTTGAATTCACATGAAATATCTCATTATTTTATGACAAAACTTGCATTTCCTTTATATGCATTAGATAACACAGAAAATTCAGTGTTTATTTTTATCTGTGTACGTACGACGGGTCTAGATTTTTACACCGCAATGCAAAGAAACGCCGTTGTCGAGCCTTTCCGGACAAAGAAAGTTTTCAAATCCCCGTCCAAAGTATTTGATTTGGCAGGCCATATGTAGTTGTGGTCGAGAATCAAAGAGTCTCGTCTCTACCAGCACTATCAATAAAGATGTTTAAGAGAAAGAATGTCAGCGAATGTGATTGCTACCATTTATGAGAAGCCAAGACTCTTCAGCTCTGTTCTGGCCTCTTGTCACAATGCGAAATCCGTCCTGGAATGGTACAAGCATGAGCATGACCATGATTGGCCGCCCGAGGTTGCTACTCCGTTATTACCAGATCAGCTGTTATTACGCAGAGAACCAAAAGATGATGCTTGAAGCCAGCATACATCCTCAATGTGTAGAAACTGGTGATCCCAAACCAAGGCAACTACCGGCGCTGGCCTTGCCCAAATGTAGGTCAAGTAGGGAATGGGTAGGAATATGTTGACGTGATACTCGCTTTATTGGAACACCTCTGCACTCCCACGAGAAATCACTGGGATGTTGGATAAAATGGTTGGGTTAGCAGTGGGATCCGTTTTGATAAACGGTGTGCTGAATTCAACTGACGTCGGCAACGAATAAGATATTTAACTGTGTTCACGATTTATTCTCTGTACAGAGATGCACATTAAAGTTATTCAAGTTTTGGCACCAATTTATAAAAAATAAGTATGCTGTTGAAGCCACTCACAAGTGTGGATGGATTATTTCACCACAATATAAAAATATTTTATAACATCGAGTCCTTCAATCGGTCCTCAATTGAACCAACAGTTAGGATGCTGTTGGGTTCACTAACAAGTGTGGGTGGTTAATTACAATGAAATACAAGAATACGTTAAAAACATCGAGTTTGGGGACCGATTTAATCCAACAGTAACGATGCTGTGGGGGCCACTCACAAGTGTGGATGGTTATTTCAATGGAATACAAGAATATGTTACTGTATTACCGCAGCAACACACGATTCTGGTTTTTTGATCCACAATTACTCATTCTAGTTTTTCGATCCCGACTCATCATCATAAATTCGTACAACTTAACTTGTTCAATCCAATGCACTATGGTACTCGAAAACCATTAATTTTAGACAGATAATGTCTTCAGGAGATTTAATATAAAAAATAAGACCTATCTTTAATTTTGAGTGTTTACTAGGGTGGTCCTTTTATGTTCATAATAAAATTTACAACTTTTTATTCTTATGATTTAGAGGATTTTTTGCTTCTAGAGAATTGTAGATATTTTAAATTATTGAAACTTTGTTGAACAAATTTTACTTCTATCTCATCTACATATCGTTTTATATCAGTTTTTCTAACTTTCCTTAGGGTGGGACTTAAAAAATAGTTTTTTACTGTAACTTTTTTATTTCAATTTCAAATTGAAAACTGTGCAGAGATTACTTTTAGGGTATAAAATGACGCACATTTTGAAGATACAAAATAGTTGTTAGTGATTGTAATAAAAAAGTTGTAGGGGTTGAAGTGTAAAGAAAATACGGTTTTGCATGATAATCATATGCGCTCTGTTGGCAAATATGGTTGCAAACACAGATGTTCGAGATCGTCGATGCACAATACTACTGCAAAATGACTACGAGATCTCAATGTCAAGAAATGTACGGTTCCCGAGATTCTCGGAACTTTCCAAGCAGAAACGACTCGAAGTAGCGAGTCTGCATTTTTCGCGGCACGGTGAGGAGGAATTTATCTTATCCAACGAAAAGTTATGCGTCTTGCAACAATCCCACAATGTCCAGAACAAATTGTGTGCTCTCTCTTCTAGAACTGTTCCAAAGAGTGATATGAATATTCCACGGTTCTCGAAAAGAGTTAAGCGAATGCCGTACAGTGGCAATGGAAGTTTTGGAGAAAGTGTCAAGCCATGTACAAGAGGTGTTTAGGATGATCATTAAGTGTTTCAGCAGGACAGAGCGCCATCGCATACTGCAAATCTCGTTCAGGGCTGGTGCCGAGAAAATTTGACCGACTTTTTGGACAAGCATGAATGGCCTCCCAGATTACCAGATCTGAATCCCTTGCATTACTTCGTATGGCCATACATGCTGGCGAAGGTAAATGACCACAGGGCGTCTAATATGAACCAATTCAAAACCGTAATCAAACGAATTTGGGACGAAATGCCGATGGAAGTCGTGCCAATGGTTTCGAAAACGTCTGAAGCTGGTCAGAAGGTTAAAGGCGGTGTTATTCCAAAACATATGCTGTATTATATTGCAATATAATGGGTCAAGTTATCAATAAAATCTGAATTATCGATTTGAAATAAACAGAGTTTTATTTTGTATGAGAATATATTGGACACGTTGCAAGAATCACACCGTTACCATACTGTGGCAAGGGTATAGATTTTTGTTATTTTGTCATCATTTAACCACTATTATAGGAATTTCCCATGATAGGAAAAGTCAATTTTAGACAATTTAATTTGTGAAAATAGTACTTATCTGCTGCAAGCTCAAACCAATAGTCCTCCTATCAAAGGGAGTAGTAAGATGATCCCTCTCCGTCTTTCTCCTGTTCTCCTCGGCTGGCGTTACGACCAGCTGTGATTTCCGGTACTCTGACATACGTCATTATGACATTTTAAAACGCTCAAGTATTTTTCTCTATTTTTTCTGTTCTGCTTAAAACTGCACTAATAATTTTCTCTACATTTTCAATGTTCCTAGTCACCCCTTTATTTAATCCAACATTGAAAATTATTACAAACAATAACACTAAAAAATTCTAGATAAACTGGAAAGCAACTTTACTTCCTTCTGCTGCTTCCAAGATGGTCCCATCTCTTTTTCGGTATAAGGTACAAGAGGTCAAATACGTGACAAAATGTGACAAAGGTTATGTGTTGATCGGATGCAATTCAATGCCTCACTCGTATTCAATCTTATATCTTCTAGATTCAAAGCCTGCGATGCTATACAGAACTATATCACTTTCTCTTCATGTCTGTCGTTCTATCAATAAAATTACTGTCCACTCCGCTTCGCATGGAGATAGATATCTGCTTCTGAAACATCAAGATTGTTACTTCCGCGCTGGAAGAATACAAAATAACAATCAAAGTGTACAAAACAACCAATCCCTCAAACTGTCCAGAACTTCGCCCAAAAGAGAAGCACTGGGCTCTAGTTAAGCGGACACTCGTCGAACCTAAGAAGAAAGCAAATGGTACCGATGATTTCAAGAGAAGATGGAGAATCGTCACGGCGGGCGTATCTGAGGATACCGTACGGAACCTGATGACGGGTGTACCACAGAAAGTTCGAGAGTTTTACAGAAAGAAGGATTAACAACTTAATCAACGGTTTCTAGAAATTGGACTCGGAAAAAATGCGACACTTTGGGTGTAATTTTTTATCGCGTGGGTAAAAATTAATGAAATTTTAAGTAATTCTTGTTTAGAGCGTTATGTTTATGTGTGCAAAATTTCTCTGTCTAGTAGTTTTTAAGATGCATTCGAAACAACAAGAGCTGCGCCAGCAAATCTTGGGCGCGGTGATCGATAATCCTGGTCAGTCGCACAGATGGATCGGCAAAAGCCTTGGAATCCACCATTCCACCGTGTCCCGCGCTGTGAAGATGTTCCAAGAGATAAAGACCATCGAGCGGAAGCGGCCGAAACCCGAAAACGGAATACCCCGAGAAAGCGCGGAAGATAAGGCAGTACTTTAAGAATAACCCGAGTCGTGGCCAAACATGTCAATTCGTCTAAGTTGTTCGTCCAGCAGACCACGAAGCGGGCTGGGTTACGTGCTTTTGAGGTCAGGAAGGCGCCAAACCGGACTGACAAGCAAACCATGGTGGCCAAATTGCGTGCGCGGAAGCTGTACCGTGAGTGGCTGGTCAAGCCACGCTGTCTCGTCATGGACGACGAGACATACATCAAGGCGGACACCAAACAAATCTCCGACCTCGAGTTTTTCTTCGGTACGTCCCGCATGGAGGTTCCGGAAAAGAGAAAGATGGACAAATTCGTGAAGAAGTACCTGTTGTGGCAGGTGCTCTGCGAGTGCGGACGGTACAGCTAGGCGTTCGTTACAACCGGCACCATAAACGGGCAGATTTATCGCGAGAAATGCTTGCAGAAGCGCTTGCTGCCCTTCCTCCGCTCTTACCGAGGATCTCGCTTCGTGCCATTACGCCAAGCCTGTAATGGATTGGTACGAAACGAAGGGAGTTAATGTGGTTCCGAAGGAGGCGAACCCGCCAAATACACCAGAACTTCTTCCGATCCGAATCCGAAGTATCCGATTTAAAATGAATGTTTGGTGATCATTTTTGTGTGTCTCATTTTTTCCGAGTCTAGTCTTTAATGTAGATTTAACTCTAATATTTTGAAATAATTAATCGGTTCTGTTGAATTATGCGTATTTTTTTTTGCTACTATTATTTTGGTGTCCGAAATTTAACGTGGACAGACTTTATTCTGTGTAATCATTCTTTGGGAGTTTTAAACACATAATCAAGCTTTGAACAAACACCGGGTAAAATCACTCTCATTTGAACCATTACATGCAGAAAAGCATCCCAAGAATAAGCTGATAAATGTACATTTCCGTTAAAAAGATTGTTCTCCAAACAAGGATGAAGACCAATATATTTGGCCTCAATAAATATCAAGACAAACAATTGAAAAAAATATTTATTTGGACCATTGCTATTCGATTTTTAATTAATTATAGTAACTCAAATGCATAAGCAAGTGCTACAAAGCTTGCAAACTGTTAAGATGAGTGAAAGTGTTGTTGGTACTTTTCGTTTTGTCATGCTTTGCATTTGTGCTGCGTACAAACAAGTTATTTATCTATTGACAAAAACAACACAAACATACTTCAAATTATAAATGGATATCAAAACGCACTAAGAATTGTGATTTCTTATGAATTTATACTTTTTATAAACGAAGTTTTAATTCCTTCAATCATTCTTTATTCGTGACACGTTCAAATAATGACCCACATTCCTACACATATTTTAAAGCAAAAGCCTGTGTGACTGCGATTTTCATATTCAGCGGAGCCACGGAAAACCCTTTCCGAAAATCGCACTTTGCCTACACATTCGTGCTAATCTCAAGCACTTTCTGCTATTGTATGTTTGTATGTTTACCTTCAGCAAACATGCAAACAAAGCACGCGGAAAGCGGAAATCAAGGTACAACAAACCGGCTACAAGCAAAATCTCCGAAGCTGTCCTCCATATAAATATATCTCTCGAGTGAACTGAGGTTGCAATCGCTATGTTTTGCTGAGACAAAGACGACCGAGACCCGGAGAACAATAACGATGACTGCTCCGCAGACGAAGATATTAACGCCTCGGGGTACAATTTAAAAGAGGACTACCGTACAACTCGGCAAACACAAGGTTCTCTTGCTCTGTGTGTCAGCCAAGACCGAGCCAACGTTGCTTGAAGTCTGAATACGACTTGTAGCAGCATGTTCACAACGTCAGTGCAAAGGGTGAAAACAGAGCAGATATTAAACACTTGCTTCCTTGAACCTACCCACAACAATCCGAACACAACAGACGCAGCCAGCCGCCCTTCTGAAGAGGGATGCAATATCCTATTCCGGCTTCACGACTTCCTCTGCGTCTTTGTTTCATGCCTTTTCAGACTACTTTAATATTGAATAGTCATAAAGTTATGAAATATGTAGGAATATTTTTCTTTATTGCCATTTTCAACAGCCACCATTTGTAGGTTTTGAGGGGAAGTGGAATATTTCACTGCTGCTGGCATACAGATCTAAATCGAAGGGAGACGAACCAACCAACCGACGACGTTCAGGCAGCAGGGTGGCGTGGAATTCGCACTCGAAATCAATGAACCTTTATGTACCTTCCTTTCAACTACGCTGGCCTGATGAACTACCATTCGAATCTGAGCAGCAGCAGCAGCACCATCCCTTACCAATTGAAGGAACTCGAAAATGTGTGCAGCATACCTGGATGAAAATTGCAAAGCGTCTTAATTACGCATTCTGTACATCCGATAATGAAGAGGCTCTTTTACGCTCTGTGATAAATGGAGAATTTACCCCCCTGATGGGTTGACCGTTAAGAGAATGTGAATTGCAGTGATATATGAGCTCCGTGTGCATCGTTTGGCTATTTAAAATGGTTTTAATTGAAATATGATCTTTGGAAAAATCACTTAGGAATTACATATATTTATTTTGCGAAATATAGAGATTGTAGTTATTTTACTTTTGTCAATCAACCATTGATTGATTAATTAAATGAGTAAAAATATCATTTGGACAAACATTTAAGTGTTTGATAATTAAATAATAACATCATGAAGACAAAAAATATCAAAACAAATCGGTATAAATAGTTTATTGCTATATGCAAGAAAATCAAAACCAAGAATAATATGGATAGAGGTATTGATGAAATGCCTTCACGTATTTTCAGTCCTATTTATGTAGTGCAAGTAGTCCAGACAATATTGATATTGAAAATATTGATATTGGAACAATAGAGAACTACGAAAGAAAAAAAGGAGTAAATGAGTGTACTTCGTTGCGTTGTGGAACATCTTTTGATCTTCAGTAGCATTGTTTTAGACAACTAAAAAAATCATAATCTTAACCATTTAATTACATTTTTTAAGCAAGTGAGAATGAGTATGTAGGTATGAGAATGAGTATATAGCTGGTTAAGTAAAGGTGAGCGTGGTTGCCTCTCACCCCAGACGGTCGGTTTCAATTCAGGTTGGCGTCGTTGAGATTTTCTGAGAAGAAACATCACTGGTCACGTCTTCTTTTGGAAAGAAAAGTGACGCCGTTGACAACCCCCCTCTCCCACAATATGTTGATGGGTTCGATGTCTAGGGTACAGGTCATCGCCTTGACATGACAATCCAGTCTTAGGCTAAAAATCTTGTAAAAACAAAAAAAAACAACAACATGAGAATGATTGATCACCCGAGGTTGCTTTATATATTTATCTCGAATATGTATTAAAGGTTGTACGGAATCAAATTGTACCACTTTTAAACGGCTGTAACTTTTTACCCGTTGGGTATTTTCTATTGAAATTTTGGATGGAATTAGCAGATGTGCAATCGCTGCAAAGATGGAGTCGGAAGAACAGCAGATGCTCAAAGATATTTTGCGCACGAACCTCGAAAATCCGGATCTTTCTCATCGTGCCATCAGCAGGAAGCTGGTAATGGTACATTCTATGGTGTCTCATGTTTTGAATCAGTACCACGAACATTTGACCATCGATCGGAACGAAAAAAAAAGGCAAAAATGAATCTCCATATAGTGTTACGGATCACAAGCGGGTAGTTCATTTGCCCAGTGAACACGCGAACGGTACAGTTCGTTCGGTCCGCTTTCCGTTGTTTTGGAAGCTTTTACGAGTTGTTTAGTCTTCAGAAAAAGGAATTTCTCAATCGCCAGTGGAATCGTCGCAAGTGAAATCAGTTTTGATTTACTGAAGAAGAGAACATTGTGTGATAAGTGGTGCAACAGCGTCATTAATTGCAATTAGCAATATTGCCACGATCGAGAGCCATATTGTTCCGAATCTATACGGCACGCATACCAGCAGCGCATCGTGTGAAGCGTGCATTCTTCCATCCACCAACTACCACCGACCAGCAACATCATCGTCATCGTTCAGCTCCACGCTTAGACGGTACACGCGGTCACTCATCGTCGCTCGGCAGCAGCAGCACACATTCGTCGCCCAGCTGCAGTAGATCCGTGATACATATAAGATAAGTTTTTTAGTAGTATATAAGACAAGTGATTTTCATCGTAGTGTGTGTGTAGTGTGGAGAGTGATTGATAGTGTGTGTGAGAGTGTACTTAGTTTTAGGTTTTTTTTTAGGTTTAGTTTGTTTATCTGTGATTGATTGTAGATAATTACGTTAGTGGTTGAGCGTGATAAGCTCCCACAAGCGAGCCATGGATGATTTATCGCAAGATGAATCATCTATGGCACGAAATGATGAGGTAGCTCATAGAGTTACCAGATCACGTGCTTATCCAGATAGTTCAACTGGGCCATGGGTTGTTTATTTTCAGCCCAAATCGAAACCTCTGAATGTTTGTCAGATTTCTGATGATCTGACGAAGCGATTCTCGGCCGTGACCGAGATAATAAAAGTAAGACCGAATAAACTTCGGGTCGTTGTGTCCAACCTTAAGCAGGCGAATGAGATTGCTGTCTCTCAGTTTTTACACTCGAGTATCGAGTATATATCCCAGCTCGGGGTATTG
>JASCZW010006790.1:0-82567 GCA_034211315.2 Aedes japonicus | reverse complement strand
GAAGTTTTGGAAAATGTGGATGAATGATTACCTCCATGAACTACAGAAACGTCAACGAGATCTGAAGGTCACCGAGTTCAAAATCGGTTCTATGGTAGTCATCGTCGATGAGAATGCGCCGCCGCTGAGAGTGGGCTCTCGTCCGCATAATCGAGTTGCATCCAGGCAAAGATGGGAACACACGTGTGGTGACTTTGCAAACCGCAACTGGTACCACTAGAAGAGCCGGTAAGAAAGATCTGCCTGCTGCCACTAGACACCGAAGAGGACGGCGCGTTCCTATGTAACTGATGTTTCGAAATTGCCAATTTCAACGTCCTGGAGGATGTTGATACCCGTGACGTCACCCAAGTATCCAGACAACCTACGAAAAACAGAAAAACATTATACCTATTTTCCTTCATGCACTTATACACATGTAATTAATTGGTAGTTGAGAATAAAATTGTTCATGGAGTCAAGCACACGCGTATTTATTTCTCGTGCAAAGAAAACGTTTCTACTGAAAATCGTTACTCTTTCTTTACAGTCTATTTTATCGGCGAGTCTCGAAGACATGCTCTTTTGCGCGCATCACGTTAAACGTCGAGGTCTCTCACCTCTTTTCACCCACATCTCAAACGGAAGCCGACGGTTTCTGCTTAAAGGTATCCCTAATCTTCCTGTCATTAGCAGGACTCACAGGACCGGATTTCCGACCATTCACCCGTGCATCTTCAAACGTACATTGTTCTCCATATTTTATAACTGCAGCTCGTATCGCTCCGATGCTCAAACCTCTCTCCTTAGTCAACCATCATGATTTCACTCTGTAGTATACCATTTGTGCACGATACTTTTTGTCTGCTCCGGAGTAAGACCACGCACTTTTGAAAATCGACCAGAAACCAGAAACCGGACGCAGTCAACATAGCTTGAATTCAATTTCGTTCAATTCCTAATGACCGTTAACATTAGGTGTGCTTATAATTTCTGGAACAGTCTATTTATAACATATTTATCAATCACCTTGACGGCCTTCTTGGATTTCCAAATGAAGTCGAACATCAATTCTAAGCTTCTACGCATGGTCCCTGTGTTCAAAAAACAGCATATTGTAGTAATAACCTCTTTTAGAACTAATGGCCTTCCATTTTAAAATCCAAAATGTCATATAGGATACTGTTTTTCGACATTTTCACACAATTTTCTTTTCTTATAAATTCCATATTGTTTTCATATATAACATATTCTTTTTTAATTTTCATGTGATTTGAGCTGTCTCATCATGGGTTTTGGCTTTTATCAGAAATTGGCACACTTCATTATTTGGAATCGCATGTAATGCGTGGATTAAAGCTGCTAAACTAAATGTCCCGAATTCTTCATACGAGCATCCCGCCATCTGGTGGTTAGTCCACCGGTCAATAGTCATTATATACTAGTCGCGCAGTACTGTGAAAATTTGATAGCTCCATCAATATTTTTACGGCAGCTATGGCCAGAACAATGAAAAAATCGATCTATGGTTTGTTCGTACCGCCTGCACCATCCGGGCCAAAAAAGTCGTGTGCCACTTCGTGTTGGCCGAATACGATCGCGGCCTTCCGACCATTTTATGCGACCGAAGGATTCAACAGAAGCTCAAACGGAAGACGGAAGGCAAGGTGGCCTTTTCCTGTGCAGTTGGGTCGGTGCGACTGGCCAAAAACGTATATTCAAAGGAAGCAGTAGTCAAAGCCAGCCGTGTCGGAGAACCAAGCGGAAACCCAGAAACAACGGCTGAAGATTCTGGTCAACGAGATCTTTCTAGCAAAGCGGTGCAAGAAAGCTATATTTACGCATAAAATCCGTAAATATATATATATATATTGCAAGCTCAAGTCGAAAATATAGTATAATTAGAATAGTGTTGGCCTGAAACGTTAAACTATTAGCGAGGATTTAAAACTAACTGATAAAAGCGGTGAAACTGCAAAATAACTAGAGCAATGAGTGATCCGGAAGAATGCCATAACTTATTTTTCTTGTTTAATGAATTGCATATTTGATTTTAATGTCATTGTCAAGGGTTAATTAGTTGTTCTGTAATAGATCAATCAATATATAATTCAATATAGTTTGTTTACATTTGGCTCTTCCGCCCTTTTCAAGTATTTTTAATGGCTCAAATCATATTTACACTTAGTAATGGACACCCGTGTAGTTGTTCCAGGCCATGACTGCATATTCCCTCCATTAGCTACCTGATCAAAAGACCAACCTATTCAATCAAAGTGGCTGTTAAAATCATACAAGTAGATTTTAACATCTAATCGGAAGCACCCAGCACAATATAAGGCATCGCAAAGATAAATTATGGAGCAAACAATCTAGTTACAAGCTCAAAAAAGCATCTCCTTAGGAAGTAGATTCATCAATCTTAAGCTCATCATAGTCCCAGAAAGAACAGTCGAGACGCTTCATCGCCCAACGTTCTGAAGGCAAAAGGCAAAGCAGCGTCGAAACACCCGGCTCGGGTAAAATTGAAAATAAATATGATTATGTTTACCAGCAGATTATACTGTACCGTACCGTTCCGTATCGTGGGCTGATTGATCCAGCTCTGGGGCTCAGGCCGCAGGATGGGAAACATAAATAATGACCTTCCTTCCTATCAGCTTTCTTCGGAGTGGCAGCGGCAATCGACTAGAGGGTGAAATTTACTTTATTCTCTTAGGACGAGGCCCGAAAGGAGGGTGGGGAAGGGGGAAAGCTGTTTGATCTTCTTCGTTCAAAAAAACATAAAAGTCAACGAAAGGTGTCACGAAGGAATTCAAATCCAGAGGAAATTCAACCCCTGCCGGTTTCGGAATGGGATCACTGAATGCTGCAGAGATACATTTTTTTTTTAATTTACTGCATAATCCACATCGATCGAGGAAATATATTGGGCTGAAATGTCCGAGTAGTAAGGTACACCTTCTGCACAGATGTGGGAATTTGCAATTCTAAAATTTTATTTATCTTCGGGCGATGAATATTTTAAGTGCTGAGATTTGAAAACTTTTCGCCGTGATGGTGTTAGGTTTCAGAGAACTCTAGGAGAACCATTCGAGTGCTAGGGTGTTTCGGTTGACATTTTGCTTAGGCGCCGTTCTTGTCCCTCGAGAACAGTTTTGCCAATAGAGGTTTGCATAACTTTCATATGTAGTTCGCTTTACCCTATGAGCCAACAACCTTTGTATGCCAAAGAGCACGACTTTTTCGGTGATGTTCGCTCAACAACTTCAGTGCGTATTTTCGATGATATGAATTATCCTAATCTAATAAAATTTCGAAGTCTACAGAAGGATAATGATCTTTAGTACATAGCGACACAAGTCCATAGCTTAACAGACATGCAAAGGCCAACCTTTTGCATTTATCATCCGTCACGAAAGGGATAAGTTGGGTAGCAAAAACAAATTTTGCTCAAAACGAAAGGAACTGGTACTGTTTGATAATCTTATTCATTCGGGCGGTAGAATAAACTTTACTCATAACTGTCAATCGAAGTGCCCGTTCAATGAATATTGATACGTTCACATTGGAAGATATTCTAGAAAGAGAATAAATTTAAATCTCTATAAAAAAAAACCTAAACTCACGGACTGTCGAAAGGTGTATGCAAATTAAAAAGTGCTGCGATCGTAAACAACGCGAAAATTGATGAGGGCCACTCAACATAAACACTGGCCATAATCTTTAGTATATGAAGGGTATTCCGATCAAAATTTGGTCAAACAGTAATGTGTGTGAGTTGATCAAAGTATTTATTGATAAGTCAAATTCTTTTTCTTTGTCAAGTTCAGTTAACACAGAGTACAGGAGAAATATTCAGCTAAGCTTCCTTTTACCGAATGCAAATTGCCGGGTCTTTCGTTTAACACCTGCCAGAGGATTTTGTACAGTCTCCTTGTCCACGTTATTCACTGCAGAACGCCAGTTTGCCTTGAACTGTTTCTCGCTCACAAGAGCTTTTTGAGTCTTCTTAGGGTTCCGCTTGAAGATGGCCCAATATTGTTCGATAGGGCGTAGCTCTGGCGTGTTGGGAGGGTTCTTGATCTTGGGCACCACTTGAAGGTTGTTGGCAGCATACCACTCCATTGCGTTTTTACCGTAATGGCAAGATGCCAAATCCGGCCAAAATAGAACGGAACGATTTGGCCACATTCAACAATTTCACCAACTTGGCGTGAGAGTGGTTGGAATTTTCGCCATGCACGTGCAAAATTTAGATGCGTGGCTTCTCTTCCTTCGACGACATTTTTGATAACTAAAGTGCTAATCTCGAAATCAAAATAGAGGCATGATGCTACACGACACATCTTCAAAATGAGGGGCGTGCAAAAAAATTAATGTACGATGAAAGGAAATGCGTCAAGTTTAAGTCGACCAAATTTTGATCGAAACACCCTTTACAAGAAATTGCTTGAATATATTTTTTACTACTGGTTCAATAGTGTGTTATTTTGCGATGTCGGTAAAACTTTATCTTTTCCAAATGAAACACATTGTCACAAATATCACTAATCGAAACTTAAACCCGATGCAAAAAAACACATTTACAGTCGAAGCTAGAAATTTTTCATGAAACGTGTCCGGATTGGAGTTTTCTATAATAAGATGGATATTATTAGCCCAAATCGATATCAACACATTTATTTATAAACGTTTAAGTACATTCCTTAACATCACCGCTCTCAAACATTCGTATTTTACCTTCAATGCTTTGTCCGCTTCAGTTTGAACTCTTGAACTGATTTTGATTCTCCTCCCATTTTCCGACAATCAGCCTTCACAATTGCCCAAAAATTGCTCAACTGTTCAAAGTTCTGAACAAATTGGAGGATTTATGACCCACAGCGCCACAACGATCTTATTATCCTCGTACCATTTATTACTCGCTGTTGATAAGTAGCAAGATACCAAAACTGGCTAAAACAAAATTGTTTGGGAATGTTGTCGTCGAAGAGGTAATAAACGCTTTTTAAAAACACTCTTGAATTTAAATTGTTTTCTGACATTCTGTTACGACAGTTTTCTGATAACGTTATAGATTTTCTAGCCCTTTGTGCAAAACTTCATCTTGTCGCGACGCCATTTTGAAGACTGTAAGTTCAAAGCGAACAACAATTGCGCCGTTGCACATATAATTATACCTTACCTTACCAATCAGACTAAGGGCGGCGTGGCCTCTGCTGTACACAGAAGTTGTCTCCATTCTGTTCGGTCCATGGCTGTCACTCGCCAGCCTCGCTGTCTGAGGAGGGTCCGCAGGTCGCCTTCTACTTGATCGATCCACCTTGCTCGTTGCGCGCTACTCTTCTTATTGTACCTTCTGTGTTCTTCTGTCGTCCGACATTCTTACGACATGCCCAGCCCATCGTAGTCGACCGATTTTTGCGATGTGTACGATGGGAGGTTCTCCCAGCAACTGGTGCATTTCGTGGTTCATTCGCCTTCTCCACGTTCCGTCTTCCATCTGCACTCCACCGTAGATGGTACGCAGTACCTTCCGTTCAAAGACTCCAAGGGCGCGTTGGTCCTCCACTAGCAATGTCGATGTTTCGTGGCCGTAGAGAACTACCAGTCTAATTAATGTCTTGTAGATGGTCAACTTTGTGGTTCGGCGAACTTTGTTCGATCTCAGCGTCCTTCGGAGTCCAAAGTAGGCGCGATTGCCAGCCATAATGCGCCATTTTATTTCTCTGCTGCTGTCGTTATCGGCGGTCACCAATGAGCCCAGATACACGAATTCGTCTACTACCTCGATTTCATCACCGCCGATCTGAACTCGTGCTAGGAGGCCAATATTGACTTCTCGTGAGCATCTTCCCTTCATGTATTTTGTTTTCAACGCATTAAACACAAGCCCAATCCTACCAGCTTCAGCCTTGAGTCTGATGTACGTTTCCGCCATCGTCTCAAAGTTACGTGCTACGATATCAACGTCGTCGGCGAAGCCAAATAGTTGGACCGACTTCCTGAAGATCGTGCACACTCGTGTCTATCCCAGCTCTTCGAATCATACCCTCCAGTGCAATGTTAAACAACAAACTCGACAATCCATCACCTTGTCGTAACCCTCTCCGAGATTTGAAAGGACTCAAGAGCGTCCCTGATACTCGGACGACACACATCACTCGATCCATCGTTGCTTTAATCAACCGCGTCAGTTTTTCCGGAAATCCATATTCGTGCATGATTTGCCATAGCTGGTCTCGATCGATTGTATCATACGCTGATTTAATGAATATAATGATAGACTGTTCCAATAATTATTAATACACTAATGATTAACAATCAACTCAATATGCCTGCAGTATTCAACCAAATTTTGGCTGCGTCCTGTTGTTTACATCCAAATTAACAGGGATGCCATATTTACAAACATGTCTTCAAATTTGCAGTCGTTTCATTTTAGTTGCAGACTTTTTTCAAGATGCAGACATTTAGCAGACATTTGATTTATGTTGCAGACTTTTACAGACATTTAATATATGTTTAAAATTTCAAATAAAGGTGTTCGCTGAAGTTCGGATTTAAAACGTATGAGAATCTGAACAGTATAGCGGGTACGATAAGAAGCTTTGTTGAATAATTTTAAGATAGCGTAGGTATAATTTATTTTTAAAGTAGTAATCCTTGAGAATACAAAAGTGGTGGGCACTTGGAGACAAAGTGGGCCCATTTATAATCAATGTACATGCCTTTTTGTTACTTATGATTTGACCGACAATACCCAGCATCACGAGACTCAGAGCTAGCCTCAGGGTTGGCGCACTACTGCGCAAAAGGAGGGGCTTCGCTTAATAAAAGGGGCGCTCGAAGTTTCATTTATTTAAAACTCAAAGGATTAACGTTGCTTCTGGTGTATTTGTCTGTAGTGTACACGAGATTACCGGCACGTACCTTAAGGATTTTACTGGACTCCGACGATCGCTCGAGGCGTGAATGCGAAGTAACACAATGCGATGGCTAAATTGTCGTGGTAGAAAGATGGCAAAGAATTTCGGGGTCATTGACTACAGGCGCTTCTTTCAAACGGAATCGGTTGACGCAAGGCCGCCCTTTGTCGAACCGAGAAGGGTATTCCTGCTTGAGAATTAGGGCTCACTGCCCAAGACTGTTGTCTTTAACTATAAGAAATGCGCACCTTACAGATGCCCAAATCGTAACGTGCAATGGCGAGTCTCACTTCGCCAATCCGAAGGCTCACTCTTGTCCCGGAAAGCTAACTTAGCCACGTCTGATCTACACGCTCGCCTTATTCAAACTCCTCGATGCGCTCACTGCGAGTCCTTCGAGCCTTCAGCCAATCACCCATGTTCCGTGACGTCAGCATACAGTGACTTTCTTCACGCCATGTTTAGCTGTTGTTGATTGCAGCCCAGCGGTGTTCTATCCGCTAAAGTTTCTGTAGCAACGGTTACACTATCCGAGGGTAACACAGAGTCCCTACTTATGGTAATGTTCGATCCCAAATGGGGTTGTAAATGCAATTTTCTTATCCATCCATCTATTACACAAAAATACAATAATCTCCACCGCTATTGTCACCATGAAAATTACTGTCAAAGCTTTGCGATATTGTCATTAAGTCACAACAAAAAACATATTATTATAGGGAGTATTTCTATTACATTAAATCTTTAGTGGTTCTATCAATGGGTACAGAGTTGCTAACCTGATCATTCGCCGGTACATGTTGCTCTCGGGCCTGGGAGATCACTTGCTCAATGTTCTGCAGCTGCCGATCGATGTCATCAGTTGACTCGAGGTGCACGTTGAAATCGACAGTGTCGTCGACATGTTGTCGGAACCTCTCCCATCTGGCACGATGGTAATTCCGTCTGGTGATCCGATGCCGGTTGACCGAGGACCTAACTTCGGCCACCACTGGATAATGGTCCGAGCTGAGCTCCTGGTGTACTACCGGCTGGGCGATGTTGTTCCCCATGTTGGTGAGAAAGATGTCGATTGTCGAATGGACTCCGGATCTGCTCAACCGGGTGGGAGTATCCGGGCCTAGGACGGTGTAGTGGCCCTCTTCCAGGTCTTGCTGCAGAATCATTCCGTTCCGGTTTCACCGGGTGTTCCCCCAGGTTTCATATTTCGCATTTAGGTCACTGGCGATGATAAATTGTCCCTGCCTCCGAGTTGTTCCGTTAGCGATGCTGGCTTGCTTGGGACAATAGGCTCCGATGATGGTGACAGGGCCGTCGGCAGTTTTGACCTCGACCGATGGCTTCGAAAGACTGCAGCTGAAAGCTCGGAAGCAGATGGCAGGTGATGTTGTAGCGCAGGGCGATCGCAACTCCTCCCCCACTAGAGTCGCTACGGTCAAGTCGCATAATCCGGTATCCTGGGTTGAAGACGCTAAGTTCCAGCTTGAGATACGTCTCGTCGACGATGACGATGTCGATGGCCTTCCTGTTAAGGAAGCCACTAAGATCCGTTGTTTTGTTCCGGATGGAACAAGCATTCCAATTAAGGATGCTGATGGTGTGATTATGGTCCATATTTGAGAATAAATTTCAGCGTCGTGGCGGCCTTCGAGCGTCAGGAACGTAGTTGGCGGTAGAGCTCTTGGACGAACTCGACCATTTGCTCCGAGTCGTAGAGCTAGCCATCGGCCGGTGGTTGCGTGGAGGTACTGCAACCCGGATTGCACCAACCTGGAGGAAGAGCCGGCGAGGAGGTGGCAACGGCTGCCGCGAATCGTCGGTGAACAGATGCTTACGGGCAGTTTGCATGGGGTTTAATGGAGCTGGCGGTTGATTCGGCACTTGGTACCGGGCGTCGGGAAATTCACCTCGTCCATTCAAGGCGGCGGGCAGCGTTGACCAGGCCGAGACTTGGTGGACGCCTGATTGCGGTTGGCCAAATTTCTCTTCGTTTGGGACAGGCTCGGTTGATACCTTCGAGGTTAGCACCACAGTTGGCGCACTTTGATGAGGCACCTTCATCCATCGGGGTGCAAATAATAATAACAAATGTACCCCAAAGGTACGTAACAAAGGTTACTACATAACGTACGCATTAAGAAAATGACTAATTTCGGATAGCGATGAGAAAAAACTACAAGATACCTCAATGAAATAAATTTTCCTTAGATCTTACGTTCATTAGGTCTAGTAAAAAAAAATTTCGATGCCCTAACTGTCGGCCTTACAGCAGTTTACCGAATCCTTAGCTATGGCCGATGAAAAGATGATTGCTGCACATTATGGTCAAACCGACCGGTTTTAGTTCGACGATCTCGCCTTTTTCCAAAATAGAGAGAATGTTTTTAATGCCGGATCGGCTATATCCCACAGACATGAACTGCCTCTTTGCTCCATGATGTAGCTGGAAGTACGACTAAACCATCGAGTGAAGCCGCTTGACTGTTCTCGCCATGGCTGGTGGAAATGAACTTATAACGCTGTCAATTTCAGTTTCTGCACTGAAAATTAATTTTAGTTTATGTTATAAAGTCGAAGGTAGAACTAACGAATCTATTCGTTGTTTTCTGCAACGAAACGGACTTGTTGTTTTATGCAGATACTTTCGTCATTATTGATACACGCGCAACTGTCAAAAGCACGAAGCATCTGGTCACACAGAAAGAACATTCATGCATTGTAGGAATACAATACAAAGAGCAACAAAAATTATGTTACAAACTTAAAAAAAACATCTCTCAGGTGGTTGCATGAATGATTGACATATGTACTTAATCGACTCGAAATGTGATTGAAAAAAAACCGCAACCACGAGGAGTTGTCCAGTTTTTTTTATGGTTTTTGACATGGGGTTCGATAGTATCTTTTTGGGAAAAGCTGGTATTTATTTTGGTATAAATAAATTATTCCCGCTTATGTCAGCAACAACACCATCATGCATGAGTACGATAAAAGATTAACAGCGATTGGCAGCTCTTCACAAAATTTATAATGAAAGTGTTGCACCGGATAAAAAGCAATATGAATTTTTCATACAATATACGAGACATTTGGTCTATGTAGAAAATTCATTATTTCGAAACGACTGAAAGCTTATTTACGAAAATAAATTTTCAGTGTGTAGTCAACAAGGTTGCTATAATTGGCGTTGCATATTTAGGTAGATTTACCTGGCTAAATTAATAAAAAATCGTTGAAATAAGTCCAGTTTTCTAATGTATACAATAGATTTATTTAAATTGGAAACAATCTTAAGTAAAAAAATGTTCGTAATTGGAACGATTCAAAAAAATAACAGAACCGGTAATCCAATGCGTGGGAACACCTTAGCTCAAATATTTGCTGCGAACTCTCAAAAAAAAATTAATGCCTTCCAAAATACACGATTATTCAAATTATTTAAACGTGTCTACAGAAACGAAATCACCTTGGCACAACAAAAACCACGCAACTTTTAATAATTAATTCGAATCCTATTATCTATTTCTAGATCCAAACTACAACGATGTCCATTCACTGTCACGAATGTTTGTCTCGGTCAATCCCCAGCAAACAATTTCTCATCCGCAGCAGCAGCAGCGCCTCTGCCATCCGCCGTGATTCACGGTCAAATTTTTGCTTTGCTTGGAAGCTGGCCGCCTTCGTTGTTTATCGATTTGGCACCCATTCTTCACGATTACTTCCAATCCAATCGGCCGGGGCTAGCAGGGATTGTACAGCACTTAAGTGATAGTTATGGTGCCATCGAGTGTAATGTCCATTTACACAATTGCTATGAAGGCTAATTTCCAACGCTAAACAGCCTGTTTAAAAACGCTATCAATCCTCATAAAAATGCCATGCCTGACGATCTATTGCCGGGACGACGTCGATTGTTGCAGCCCAGCAGTTATACATAGCTATAAGTTGCATGACCGGGCAGTACTGCAACAGTAGCGAAACGGCAAATGCATCCATTTCGCCTTTGCCCTCTCCGGCAGTCTGGCTTCAGATTGTTTAGGAGGCAAGGTGGTATATGTATGTGCAATGCAGTTCAATAGATAGAGCTACATGAAATAATGTGCTTTTAAAATTGCAATATGTCCGCGGAAACAGAGTCGCGAAGAAGAGTCGCATTGTAAATTTTATTTTTATCTCTTTATTTATAGAGTAAGGAAAACTTAATTGAGTGGTTTATGTAGTATAAACATTTTAAAAGTTTGGTAGAGTGATATTGAAACTTACTTCAGTCATTAAAAAATTCTATACTCTCAAGGAGGCTTCGTTCGGCTTTATCGATCTACTCGGCATCCGTACAAGCGTTATTTTTATCAAGCGTTCTATAGCCATATAAATGGAACGAAAACACATTAGCATTTGATTAGAAAACCGGTTCTCCAGTGCGGAAATTCACCTCCCCACCTCATTCGCCCATCATCCACAAGTTTCGCAAGATAACTTGTCAAACTAGCTTTATTCATTTCATTCACAGCTCGGTTCGGCTCGGTCTCAACACTATCAATTATATTTAATAGCTCAAAGATTTTCAATCAGCTCCGAGTCTAGCCGATAATAGGTGCACTGTACACTGGCTGCTCTTGGCTGAATCTTAACCGCTCAAACCGTATCCATGAGGGAAGGAGACAGATCTTCGACAGGAGTGATTTTTTGCATAGTCCGATCTGCCGCCTGTCCCGATGGGCAATTAGTTATGGTTGAAGAATGTCATCGGCTTGTGCTAATTAAGCAGCAAAGCATAGTGCAGTCACGCACATAAACTAGTTATCAGAGGATAAGTGATTTTTTAAATCTCTTAATTACAGCATAATTATGACTAATTATGTAAACTCATCTCGGAATCAATGCAATACTATATATCATGCCTTGCGGCATCCGATGCATGCAGAGCATCAACTCAACCGTCGATTTCGGATATAATTGCATTAGAGGCGCTTTAAGTGACTTAACAAGCTCTTTAATATTGGGGCTGATACATTTGTTAATAAAAAGGTGCTCCGATACAACTCAGATAATTTACATGAATACAGTACGAAGCAACCCTGAAATAATGTTATCCGACACGAAAACTTTCGCTTCGATGTCATCTCCAATCAACTTCCTCATTTTACAATAAAAATATATGTTGTATAATAATTGAAATTTCTTATGGCAAAATTTCATGAAGATTGCATAACAATTGTGCTCTCTACAAGTTTTAGTTTTCACAATTTACATTTTACATTTTTTCCAGTAGAAAACCACAACAATTTTTACAGTTGAAAATCACGACCGTGTAGGTTTTCTACTCTCATATAATATGTATCGAGACTCGGATATAAAAACTTCAACTAAGTTTTCAAAAGTGAGAACACACGCACACAAACACCACGATAGGCTTCTTATTTTAAAAAATATTTTCCATCTTGCGCAAATAATGCAGATAAGGGCATCTTCAGCGGTGGTCTATTTTTGGAACAACTTTATACTTCATTTGCATCAGCAAAACTTGAATAAAATCAACTTTGCGTTCCCCGCACCGGTGTTGTATTTCTTTTTGTTGAATAAACTAACACCTGTCATCCTGTCAATCACATCAGAGATCGAAGTCAAACAAGAGTTGAAACGGAGAGAGCCACGCCCTGGAAGACGCCCCAACGTTGACCTTGATTTCCGTTTCGGTCATCAGAAGCTGTTCGAGGACTACTTCAGCGACATGCCAACCTACGATAAGATGCGTAATTTAGTTCATGATTACGTGATTCAGTTCACGATGAATTTTTGCTAGTCCTCGAATCCATGACTGCAGTTCACGGATCTGGGCACGGATTTCTTTCCGTGTACGTGAATGAGATGACATTTGATAGTTGACATGCTCCCATTTGAAATATATTTAATGGGGGTTTAGTAATATCCGGTTGAGATTACCTGTCAAACGCTGAAGTTATGGAAAACCACACGATTCTATAGAGCAGAGTTGGATAAAGCAGAACATACATGAAGAGGCCTGAGAAGACCTCAACTTGCTTTGGAAAGCTTTCGCATATGCTCTGATTGTGGTTTGTATTTGCGACAAAAGTGAATGCAGATCGTCACCGCAAAAGCATTCACAAGGCAGATATTACGTTTAAGAAAATAAGGTCCCTTTAAGATTCTGCAGCAACGCTAGATTTTTTTTGTGAGGTCGACGTAAACATAGCTGCGGAAGTTCTATGGATAGAATCACGTTTTGTAGAAATCATTGGACTTGCCATCCATGAAACAATCCCACCAGAACTTCCGCTAATGGACTGGATCAAGCAGCCGTGGTTTGAGAACCTTTGGCATTTGCAAAATTGTATATTTTTTAGCTGTGCTCAAACATATTGTAGAACATTTTCCACAAATTAAAAAAAAAGTATTTGATTAATTCTACGTTGAATTTGGTGGAGAGTGGTGATGTGTGTTGGAAAAAGTCTATTAAAGTAAATAAGTGAGAGAGGGGGGGGGGGTCTGGACATGTCAAATTTCGGTCTACGTGTGTTCGGACCCGTCACACTTTGGACACTTGCGTATTCCTTCGGATTTTTGGTTTTTGGTAAAAACCCTCTCGTCCACTCGCGATTAAGTAAAAACCTTCGATTTTAGAACAAACTAGATTTTATATTTTTCATAAGAAAGAGCGACCGACTGACTCGACACATTTATTAGAACTGAAAACTATATCTTAAAGCACAAAACAGCAATAGGCCGATAATGAAACAATGAGAGACACATCACACACTCGGTATTGTTACGGCTCCCCCGTGCATGAGACAAAAAAAAAACGAGAGAATTTATGCTGCACGGGGGGCGCTCGGATGGAGCGTACTAGTTTACCTAACATGCCGGCCACCTAAATTCTATTAATGAATTTACGAATTCAAAAATATTCCATATATATGCACAAATAGATCTTAAAACTAGCAAAAAAAAATTATTTCTCCTTTGATCCATTCTGCGATTCGTCCGGGTTGCCGGCGTTCGTTGATTGCAGGGATGACATCTTCTCGAATGGCAACAAGCAGATACGCGCAGCTTGCCGCTTGTAGACAGCTCCGTTAGGTGTTCGTACCTTCACTACCCTGACCACTCCGTCAGGTCCCGGGTAGACCTCGAGGATACGGGCTAGAGGCCACTCGATAGCGGCGGATCCATCCTCCTTCAGGACCACCATTTGACCCACCTTCAGTTGTGTTGCCCGTGGAAATCGCTGGTTCTGATTGTGAAGTTGAGAGATGTATTCTCGCCTCCACCGCTTCCAATGATGTTGCACCAGCTGTTGTAATTGCTGATAGTGTTGTAGACGGTTCGTGGGGACATCCGTGTAGTCTGGATCTGCGACTGCTAGCAGCGAGGTGCCGGTCAGAAAGTGCCCGGGAGTGAGCACATCCAATTCGTCCGGATCTTCTGACAGCGGGGTGAGTGGTCGAGAATTCATAACCGCTTCGACTTGGGTCAAGATGGTCGTCATGTCCTCGAAAGAGAGTTGTCGCTGGCCCAGAACTCGGATGAGTGAAATCTTGGCAGACTTAACAGCCGCCTCCCACAAGCCGCCAAAATTCGGTGCTCGTGGAGGGATAAACTTCCAAACGATGCCGCGTTGGGAAGTTTCGTTGGTGATTTCAGTTGTCGTCTTTGGATCACGCAGCAGATCGTACAGCTCTCGAAGATGGTTGCTGGCACCCTGGAAATTGAGGCCGTTATCCGAGTGGATCTCGGCAGGTAGACCTCTACGGGATACAAAACGTCGCAAGGCAGCCAGGAAAGCAGCAGTGGTAAGGTCCCCTACCAGCTCGAGGTGGACCGCTTTGGTACTGAAGCACACGAACACGGCGATGTAGGCTTTCTGGGATGCTGCTCGACGATGTACGGGCTTGAGGTAGACTGGGCCACAATAGTCTACCCCAGTGACAGCAAATGCACGAGTGGGAGTTGTACGAGGCTTTGGGAGTTGGCCAGGGGTTGGGATACAGGGACAGGGTTGCTTCGAAAACAGCGAATGCAGTTCCGGAAAGTATAGGTTACCAGTGCCCTACCTTTTAGGGGCCAGAATTCTTGCCTGATTTGAGCGAGCGTCATACGAGGACCAGAGTGGAGTGCAATCTCGTGGTATGCAACTGCCACTTGTCTCGAGAAAGAATGATTGCCAGGGATGATCATGGGGTGTCGAACTGCATACGATTCACCAGCGAGATTGAGCCGGCCACCAACTCGAAGTATGCCCTGGTGATCCAGGAAAGGGTTGAGTAGCTTCAACGATGAATGCGCAGGAACGACATGATGATTCGCGAGTGCCTTGATCTCCACGGCAAAGGAGTCCCGTTGAACATAGCGCACCAATGCGAATTTAGCTTCCTGCAGATCCTTAACGCTGAGGGTCGGGGATGGGGGACGCTTGCGACGTTGACAATTCCGGATGAATCTCACGCAGTATGCAGTAATCCGCAACATTTTCCAGTAATTTGAGTAGTGTTCCAATATTGGGTGAGGTTGAGGGTGGTCCGTTACCACCAGAACGTTTTTCTTCCTGCCCAGCACTTCCTCCGAGGGCTTCTCGTAGTTCAAATGTTGTTTGGTGTTCCAATGTTGATCCTGCAGCGACAACCAGTGTGGGCCATGAAACCAATGCGGAAGGTCCACAAGGCCCTTTGGCATAACTCCTCGCGACACAAGATCAGCTGGATTCTCCGTCCCTTTTACGTGATTCCATCGATGTCCCTTCGTGTGCTCCTGAATGTGTGAGACTCGGTTAGCGACAAATGTAGGCCAAACATATGGTGGTAGTTTCAGCCACGAGAGTACAACGGTAGAATCTGACCAGAACCAGGCTTCGACCTCCTCCATCTTCAGCGCGTTGACTGTCGCACGGTAGAGTTTTGCCGCAACTAGAGCTCCACATAGTTCCAACCTTGCGAGCGTGATCTTCTTCAGGCTAGCGGGACGAGATTTGGCTGCCAACAACTCCACTTTGATGCGCCCAAAATGACTAATTGAACGAGCGTAGATGCACGCCCCGTAGGCAGCTTCAGATGCATCCGAAAAAATGTGGAACTGAATCAGCATCGGATGCTCGGTGAACGCGTGCCGTTGTACCTTAACGTTGGAAAGCGCCGGAAGCTGTTGATAGAAGTCCGTCCATCGATTTGCTAAATCCTCCGATAATGGATCATCCCATCCTTGAGTAGCTATCCATAATTGCTGCATCCTTATCTTCGCCCAAGCGATGACTGGAGCCGTAAGACCGGTTGGATCCCACAACTGAGCAATAATGGAATACACCTTGCGCCGAGTCCACTGCCCGTTTACAGTGAGCCGCGAGACGTCGATGTTCAGCAGATCTGGCCCTGACACCAACTGACTCCTAGCGTGGACACCTGCTCCTGATCGAAGTTCACAGCAGACGATGTTCCCAGTTCATCCGCAGTCAACCCTGCCAGAACCCTTTCCTTGTTTGACACCCATTTTCGCAGTTTGAATCCACCTTTGGACATCAACTGCTCCAGTTCTTGCCGTAGCAAGAGAGCTTCATCCTCAGAGTCAGCACCTCCGATGAAGTCGTCCATGTAGAAATCATGTACGAGGGCTAGTTTAGCTCGTGGATACTGATTCCCTTCGTCATGCGCCAGCTGCTGCAAGCATCTTGTTGCAAGGTACGAAGATGGGGCTAATCCAAAAGTGACCCTCGTCATCTCGTACGTTGCAATTGGATCCGATGGCGAGAATCTCCATAGAATCCGCAACAGAGCAGTGTCGTCCGGGTGTACCAACACCTGCAGATACATTTTCTCGATGTCCCCAATCAGTGCAACCAGATATTTCCGAAAGCGAAGAATCAGATCGAATAACGAATCTTGGATAACCGGACCCGTCATCAGCGCATCGTTCAGGGAGTGGTTAGACGACGTCTTCGCCGAACCGTCGAATACCGGCCGAATTTTCGTGGTCGCACTCGTTTCTTTAAAGACTGGATGGTGAGGCAAGTAGAAAGCGAGCCGTTTATCGCAATTCAACCTTCCTGCGGAACCATCCTCATGTGATTTTGGTCCAAAAACGTTTGCAATGCTTCGTTGTAACGCTTACGTAATTCATGGTCCTTGCCCAGTCGCCGTTCGAGCTGAACAAGCCTTCGTACTGCTACATCCTTCGATTCACCGACCATCTGCTCGAATCCCATTCGTTTCGGCAGCCGCACGACGTAGCGTCCCGTCGAATCTCGAGTGAAAGTGTTTTGAAAATGCTCCTCGCAATCCTGTTCTTCCTGCGTCAGTTTTGGTACATCCTGTACTTCTTCGATCGTCCAGAAACGCTCAATCTTATCTTCCAAAGTTGTTGCGTTCACCATCGCAGGGCAGCAAGGGATAGGGTTGAGGGTTCCCAAATCCGCCTTGCCTGCCGCAATCCATCCAAAGACGGTGTTCACAAATAGTGGAAGTCCTTCGCCGACGCGTTGAATCTGCACCCGGCCACCATTCAGTAACAAGAACTCGTAGAAATACTCCAATCCCAGTAGAATGTCTATCGGAGCGCTCTTGTAGAAACCCGGATCCGCCAAGATCATGTCTGAAGGAAGGTTCCAGTTATCAACCGGAATCGTCGTCGACGGTTGATCTTCTGTCACTTTCTTGATAACCAGGAAGCTCATCGGTACCGAATAGGTCGTATGCTGTGACCCGATTGTAGCAGAAACAGAACTGTTTATCTGTATTCGCGAGCTGCCAACACCGGAGATGGGTACGTTAGCTTCCCTCCTGGGTAGCTTCAATACCTGACACAGCCTCTCCGAGATGAGGTTTGCCTGCGAACCGCTGTCCAGAAGCGTTTCAGCCGTATGCAACCGTCCGTTGCAATCCTTTACTGTTACGAGAACCGTTGATAAGAATACGTGCACTTCCCTTGATTCCACTGCGACGTTGGCGGCATAGATTGTAGCCACTGAACTTTGTAGGGAATGTTGTTGAGCTTCAGTTGTAGCTGACGAAGTTGTCGGCACACCAGCTCCAACGGATTGTGACTCCTGAATGTCAGCTGTAGAAACAGACCCAGATACAGACATACCAGGATGGAGAAGAGAGTGATGCTTCTTATTGCATGTGCGACAGCGGAATTTGGAGCTACAATCCCGAATGAAGTGACCACGATGGAGACAGTTACTGCACAGCTTCTTCGAGTTCACAACCTGGAACCGTTTATCCAGTGTTAGTTTCGTGAATGCAGGGCAGTTAGTGATGTAATGAGAGCCAGTACAAGACACACAAGTCGGTGGTGAACCTTCAGACGCAGCATGAACAGCTAACTTGGGTACGGACTTCTTGAACGGAATGGATGGAGTGCTAACTGGTGCACGGTGTCCTTCGGAGTGCTGGTCAACCGCAATCGCATCGAGAATCCGAGTCTGCCCTTCCAGAAATTCCATCACGTGCAGGAACGCAGGATCTTCTTCTTCACAACGAATTCTTCCCAATCCTTCTGCGAGACGTCGTCCAGTTTCGACACTAACAGCTGCGTCAGCATCGCCCCCAACCCGAGGTCACTTCTCCCAATTGGTTCAAAATTTTCAAATGTTGGTCGAAACAATTGATGACATCATGGATCCCACTTGCAGTCATCTTTTTTAATTTTGGGTACTGTAGCAGAGCGTTTACGTGTCGCTTTTTCTGCAAATACACATTCGAATACCGCTTTACCAATGCTGACCAGGCAACCCCGTAGCTTACTTCACTCATTGGGAATGAATCAATTACTTTTAACGCTTCACCTTTCATAGACGCTCGCAAATAGTGAAAACGTTGAATCGCACTCAGATCCGGATTGCTATGGATCAGCGATTTAAAGGTATCAAAAAAAGGTAACCATTTGTCGAATTCCCCATTGAATTCAGGCAAATTAATCTTTGGCAACTGAATGCTTGCAGATGCTCCCGTACGTGTGTTTGGTGAAGCAGGGGAAGGAGATTCAGCGGAAGATGGTAATTTTGCTTTCAACCCTGCCCTTACCTGGAAGTACAACTCCTCGAACTCGGCCCTGGTCTTCTTGTGATGTTCCGACTTCTCCTCGTGTTCTTCCATTTCCTCTATCTCGGCCTGGACATCTTCGAATTCCTCCCATTTTTCATCAAGCTTTTCGATTCGTGCTGATACCTGGAGAGCGTGATTTGCCGGGTCGTAACTCTTCAGGAACCGTTCTGTACGCAGCAGGAAATCGACGATGTTATTTCGCACGTTTAGCTTTGGCTTCAGCTTCTTCGTCATTGCGATGCAGTGGTCGACGAAAACTGTGAAAAAGAACGAAGCACAGCACCACAAAGCACACTTGTGACGAAAATGGAACGAGGCTCACCTGTGAGCCCAATTGAATAGGCCTTGTATTTCTCAAAACGCCCAACAGGAAACAATCGATGACCTCCACACGCTTCTACCAATAGTAATGTGCTAACAGCTTCAGTTATAGCACCAACAATAGGCAGCAATCGATAGCACAAAGCCGCAAGGTTCTCCACACCATACAAAGCCGAGAAACAAGAAGAATGGTTGCAAAAATGATCCGATCAACAGAAAAGCTTCAGCCAAGTACTCACCGCGTGAGCCTGGCTAAACAGGCCTGGTATTCAACCGTATAATGATACGCGCCCCCGGTAACTGCTGGGTCTACTTCGCAGAACCACCGTTTTGGCCCTGCAATCCAATTCCAGCTCCTTGATCGAATCCCAATTAAACATCAGTCGGTCCCAGAAACGTATCGTACGATGATTGTGTCGATTAGTGATCGTCTACTAGCACCGAACAAAATAACGCCAACAGCATGCAGCAAATATCGCCCTACAGCCCAAGCGTGTGCCGTTGGGGGTGATGAACTCTTCGTCCACACTTCACACGTTCAATAAAGAACGATGGAGACAACTCTAGCACACAATGCAATGCCAATGATGGTGTCCAAAGAAAACTATGACCCGCGGCATCCTGGTCACGGCACCAATGTTCGGACCCGTCACACTTTGGACACTTGCGTATTCCTTCGGATTTTTGGTTTTTGGTAAAAACCCTTTCGTCCACTCGCGATTAAGTAACAACCTTCGATTTTAGAACAAACTAGATTTTATATTTTTCATAAGAAAGAGCGACCGACTGACTCGACACATTTATTAGAACTGAAAACTATATCTTAAAGCACAAAACAGCAATAGGCCGATAATGAAACAATGCGAGAAATATCACACAATCTGTATTGTTACGGCTCCCCCGTGCATGAGACAAAAAAAAAACGAGAGAATTTATGCTGCACGGGGGGCGCTCGGATGGAGCGTACTAGTTTACCTAACAACGTGGTTTATGACCAGTCCATAATGTCGTTAACGCTTGCTTTGGCTTGCAATTGAACGAGGGGAAATTTTACGCTTTTGTTAAACTCATTCATTTTTTCTGTGTATAACGGTTGTATTCGTTTTACAAAGAAGTATACATAAAGCGTTTCCGGAAATATTTATTGTCGGCTGAATCAACTAGTAGTGTTAACACCGCAGGGCAGCAAAACCCACACAGCGATGCGTGGCAAGCGTGCGTACATTTGCGCCTCTTTTGTATTGTCCGTCAGCTCGCTGAAAACAAAGATATAAAATCAAAACAAACCAACATTGGCGTAAAAGGGGATTTAGCCTATTGTGAAACTATTTCTATAATGCAGTAAACTGTAGTAATATTTAGAGTGGAATTTAAAATATTGTACTGGATTTCGGAATATTTATTGTGATAAGAGTAGGTCCATTAAATATGTCACGCAGTAAGGGGGGTGGTGGTCGGGGGGGTTGGTAATAGGTGACGATCCATACAAAAAAATTTGAAGGTCCATACAAAAAACGTGACAAGGGGGGAGGGGGGTTTATAAAAGGTCATTTTTTGCGTGACGTAATTAATGGACGTTCCCTAAGTTAAAAAAATGAGTCAGTGAATTGTGCATTAAAATGTATATTTAATGTTTTTAAGGTCCGTTCGAGTTATTCCACGGTCAAAAGTGACTGGTGTTCTTAAAAAGGCTGCTACAAAAAAACTAGTTCAACATCCGAACAAGTAGTGTTTTTCAAAAACCTCTAATTTGGAAATTGGTTTCTTCCACAGGTAGATTTTAGGAAGTGTAAAAGAGGATTTTTTTTTAAGTAGGAATTTTTTAGAACTGCTTTGTACCATTTGGTGGTATAAGAGCACGATCAGGCGCACACTCTTTTGCCAGTCAAATGGGTACCTTTCCGTTTGTCCTGTACTGATTCAATGGACATATCCACCCAAATATTCTTGTTAACTACTTAGAACAGGTCTGAATTCGATATTTGTAGTCCTTCAGTTTGGATAGCATGTAGGACCAAACGAAAAAATCCAATGTATTAAGATCCGGAGAGCTGGGAGGCCATTCATTCTTGGCCAGGAAATCCGTCAAACTATCCCTACACCATCCCTTCATAATATTCGCCGTATGAGGTGCCGCGCCATCTTGCTGAAATACATAATCCATAGAACTGTTATAAGTTGGGAGAAACATTTTTCTCCAAAATTTCAGTTTTATAATAAACGGCGTTAATGTTCACCCCTCTATCAATGAAAATCAACGGTATTGTACCTCGCTTGCAAATTGCGCCCAAACCATCACTGAAGGTGCACTTCGAAATCGCGGTACGTTTATCTGGGGCGCAGAATATTTTCCTTAGCTGCTAGACCCGACCATGTTGTGCGTTGTGATGCTGCTCCAGGACAAACGGGGAAGTCATGACCAGCGTGCCGCGATAGTATGACCTTTACTCTATCCAACCTCTTCTGCTTGGATGGTTCGGAAACGCCATGAACCTTATGTTTTTTAATGCCTACACACTACCAAAATCTCGTGTAAATTTCTGTCCCTGAGACCGACACATGCAAGCGTCCGAACACATCTTTTGTCGAATTGCGTATGTTTCAGTTTCAGGAGACATAATTTTACACGAAATCTTTCTTTACGTTCCTCGACTATTACATTCCCCGACTTTACGTTCCCCGACTATTTACAAACATGGATTAGGCCTCGTGTAAAATTCATAATTTCTAAGTGTGTAAATGTGTAAAATCACGTCGAAAATTTTGTGAGGCGATTCCATCATTTTCCGTAATGAATGTTGTCCTTTGCTACGGATACGCTCCCTTACGATTTTGATGTTTCGCTGTGTCCGTACCGAACGTGGACGACCCGACCTTTTCCAATCCTCCAAATAGGACGTCTTCTGATACCACCTTTTGATGGTCTTGCATGTACATTTACGCTTAACATCGAAAGATATTTTTAAATTTAAAAATCCCTCCTGGATCTAAAAATTGTTTAACTTGAATTTCCCTACGTTGATTCATCGCGCGTAACAAGCAATCAACAAGTTTCGACAAATGAATATCACACGCATGTATCCGTATGAACATTATCACAAACACATTGTTGCCAAAGGGACATCGACCGATCTGACAACCCGATCGTCTGGAAGTCATGCAGCGATCAGTCAGTCCATGGGCGATGGACTCTGTGTGTCAAAGACAGACGGAGGAAAACGTCATTCGCCATAGTGAATGAAGAGCACGTAAGGTAAATATGGCAAAATAATTGCAAGTTAAATCAACAATATACTTAAAATTAGGTTTCATAGGGCTAAAACATATAAAAAACAAAAGGTGAACAAAGGCCACTGAATTGTGAACCTATAAGGAGAACTATGTTAAACTAATCCTAATGTATCGACATTTCAGGTTCAGGCATAAATAAATTAGCTTATCGATAGCAGTGTCCGTCAGTGTCATTTGGCTGCGCCAACACACATATACAAAATATACGCATAGCCTGAAAAAGAGTATCCGAAATTATTGATCACGGTGTACAGGGTGCGGCAGAAAATAATGCGAAAATGTTCAAACTTGAGTATTGGGTTGATTCGTGTAGCTAGTGACTAATTTCTGTCGAAAGTTTTTTTGTTTATGTTTACTTTCAAGTGCTGCATCCAAACATTTTATTTGTTTTATTGCAAATTCGACAAAATGTTCGCGAAAGAAGTGATCACCAGTTTGTTGCTCGCCCAGAAGAAGCCGAAAGAGATTGCCATGGTAGTAGGGTGCCATTTGGCAACAGTTTACCGCATAAAAAAGTCCATGCAGGATAGTCCTAAGCAGCGGAAGCCAGGAAGCGGGCGTCCGCGTTTTGCACGCACGCCGAACGTGATCAAATCGGACCGTGCAAAAATTGCTCGCAACCCGGTGCGTTCCATAAGAAAACTTGCAAAGGAAACATCTTCCAGGGCCAGAGTGAAACGCCATTTAATTACGGACCTGGTCAAGAAACTACAAGTGACTTGTCCCAAGAGATTGCTTTCCTTGTTGAAGAAGGAAAAAATGATAATCCTGTTCTCCGAAGAAAATCTTTTCAGTATCGTTCATTTCACCGCAAAAAATGGAGAACGTTCCGGAGAAGTGAAATTCAAATTTCAAACCAAACATCCGGCTGGTGTCATGATGTTTGACCCCCTAACAGTCCAGATCTTAATCCGTTGGATTATTCGATTTGGGCATATGTTGAAGCACGAGCCTGCAAAACATCACACCCTAGTGTGAAAACCCTGAATTCAACCATAACACGCACATGACAGTCAATGTCGGAGGACTACGTCCGAAAGGCATGCTCTGGCTTCCGACGTCGGCTCGAAGATGTTATTAGTAAAAATGGAGGACACATTGAATTTTGTTTAAAAGGACTTTATAAAGATATCTGCACTCAAAAATGTCGATATTATTGCTTGAATTAGTTGAAAATGGGATTTGAAAGAAATAGAACAAATTTTCGCGTAATTTTCTTCCGCACCCTGTATACAGGACATTACAGTGAGATGTGAACTGGGGTCATTCAAAGCTCAGGAAAATCCTCATCGAGATGACAAAGGTATTAAAAAAGCAAAAAGTCGGGCCCAAAAGCAATCTGAATCGTTGTTAACCGAAAATATAGGTTGCATCGTAGAGAACGATGAAACATACGTGAAGGATGACTTTTCACAAATCCCTGGTAATAAATTCTACACTACGAAGAACAGAGGTAGTCTAGAGTCTACGTTTGAAGAACAGAAGATATAAAAGTTTGCGAAATATTTCGTTTGGACTTGAAATGTGTATGTTCGCTTCTTCTACAGCGTGGGTGATGTTGCTGCCACAATCAACCCTTCAAAATTGGGGCGAGTACAAACCGAAGTGAAGACTGCAAACTCATCTTTTCTACGGTAAGAAGCGACGGGTTTGGAGGGTTTGGAGGAGATGAGTTCGAGGGTGATAGATAAATTTCGAGACGCATAATAGCCGAACGTTGTGCGTATAAACTTCACGAGACTTTAAGGTCTGGTAAACTTCACTCCCGTTCAAGAAGTACGATGTACAAGACGCTGGTGAGTCCTGATAAGTTGAAGTTTTCGAACGAATTGTGCTTAGGACCATCTTTGGTGGTGTATGTTGAAAAGGCGGATCGAGGAGACGAATTAACCACGAGCTGGCGCCATAGGCGTAGCCAAGGGGGGGGCAGGGTGGTGCCGTTGCCCCCCCCCTAACTTTTGATTTTATTTTAAAATTTTAATGTTTGTTTGAATTTTTATTAAATATTTTTAATGTTTGTGAGATTTCCCCTTTGCCTCAATGAAATAGCGTGAAGTTGTCTTGATTTTGTAACAAGAAGTAGTAAGAATGTGCAAAATAGGAGCATGTTAAGAACAATTTATGCGAATTTCATTGACAAGAAGTTCATCAATCAAATACATACCACAAAAAGTCGAGAACACTCGCATGAACCAAAAAGAAAGCTGCTTTCGATATTCATTACTTCTCATTCAAAATTTGATTTCGGAATAAGTTGCTTTGCTGGTGCGTTTAGAGCACATTGTGTGCATTGTTTTTAATTATTGGAAGTTTAAAACAGTTCTTTGATTCTTTGTTATCTAGTAGTACGATAAATGGACATTTGAAATTTTTAAAAGTAAATATGGTCATTTTCCATCATGTAATCTAAAGAAACAAATGAACTTATTTTTTGAACAACCATAAAAATATTGTTCTATAGAAAACTTGTGAGCACGGAGAGTAAAACACTGTGCTCTGTCAATTTATGCACTGAAAATTTATTTCCGTACGTAAGCTTTCACTCGTTTCTTAAACATGGATTTTGTACATAGAACAAATATCTCGTAAATTGTATGAAACATTCTCAATGGTTATCATATGCTATTATTAAACCTTTTTATCAATGCACGAAATGAATTTTGTGAAGATCAACCAATTGCTGCTTCTCTTCAATCGTTCTCAAACATGTTGGTATTACTGCTTGGGTAGGCTGGAATAATTGATTTATCTCAAAATAAAAATTAAATTGCATTGAAGGTTATAAGTTCATACTGAGTAATCAAGTAACTTGTAACGAGTCACCATGACCTAGTGAGATCTTGTCATAAAAGTCGAATCTCATGTCAGAAACATTACTAAATATGCTGAACAACTTCTCGCTGTTTGCGTTTTTTTTTTTCAATTATATACTGAGTCGATATAAAAGATCTGTCAGTCAATCCTGCATTCACCAGAGAGACGTTTCTTTTTTATTGGTCAAAACATATTCGTAGCACTTTGTGTTGTTTTCATAAAACGAACGAATGTTCTTTCTGTGTCAACAAAAGCTTCGTGCTTTTGACAGTTACGCGTGTAGCATTGAATACGAAGGTAACTTTTTGAAAAGAACAATTCAATTTCGTTGCAGAAATCATCAAAAAGATGTGTTAGTCCTACCTTTGATTTCTTAATAAAAGAATAATTTAATTTTCAGTGTGGAATAAAAGAATAATTTAATTTTCATGTGTATCCGTATGAACATTATCACAAACACATTGTTGCCAAAGGGACATCGACCGATCTGACAACACGATCGTCTGGAAGTCATGCAGCGATCAGTCAGTCCATGGGCGATGGACTCTGTGTGTCAAAGACAGACGGAGGAAAACGTCATTCGCCATAGTGAATGAAGAGCACGTAAGGTAAATATGGCAAAATAATTGCAAGTTAAATCAACAATATACTTAAAATTAGGTTTCATAGGGCTAAAACATATAAAAAACAAAAGGTGAACAAAGGCCACTGAATTGTGAACCTATAAGGAGAACTATGTTAAACTAATCCTAATGTATCGACATTTCAGGTTCAGGCATAAATAAATTAGCTTATCGATAGCAGTGTCCGTCAGTGTCATTTGGCTGCGCCAACACACATATACAAAATATACGCATAGCCTGAAAAAGAGTATCCGAAATTATTGATCACGGTGTACAGGGTGCGGCAGAAAATAATGCAAAAATGTTCAAACTTGAGTATTGGGTTGATTCGTGTAGCTAGTGACTAATTTCTGTCGAAAGTGTATTTATTTATGTTTACTTTCAAGTGCTGCATCCAAACATTCTATTTGTTTTATTGCAAATTCGTCAAAATGTTCGCAAAAGAAGTGATCACCAGTTTGTTGCTCGCCCAGTAGAAGCCGAAAGAGATTGCCAAGGTGATAGGGTGCCATTTGGCAACAGTTTACCGCATAAAAAAGTCCCTGCAGGATGGTCCCAAGCAGCGGAAGCCGGGAAGCGAACGTCTGCGCTTTGCACGCAAGCCGAACGTGATCAAATCGGTCCTTGCAAAAATTCCTCGCAACCCGGTACGTTCCATAAGAAAACTTGCAAAGGAAGCCAATATTTCGGAGAAATCCATGCGGAGAAGCATCAAAGAAGACCTGCAAAGAAGACTACGAGTGACTCGTTCCAAGAGATTGCTTTCCTTGTTGAAGAAGGAAAAAATGATAATATTGTTCTCCGACGAAAAGCTTTTCAGCATCGATGTTGTGGCCAACAGCCGCACGGACCGGTTCATTACACCGCAGAAAATGGAGAACGTTCCGGAAAAAGTGAAATTCAAATTTCAAACCAAACATCCGGCTGGTGTCATGATGTTTGGCTTGGTGGCGTCCAACGATTTGAAAATGCCGCCTGTTTTCCTTGATGCTGATGTTAAAATCAATACAAAAGTGTATATCGGTATTTTAAAGGACCAAGTGTTTCCCTGGATGAAGGCCAACTTCTCCGAGGACCAAAATGTTTGCCTACAGCAGGATGGAGCGCCGTGTCACACGTCCAATCGAACCCAACAATGGTTGAACGATAACATGAAGTTTTGGCCGAAGGATTTGTGGCCCGCTAGCAGTCCAGATCTTAATCCGTTGGATTATTCGATTCGGGCATATGTTGAAGCACGAGCCTGCAAAACATCACACCCTAGTGTGAAAACCCTGAATTCAACCATAACACGCACATGACAGTCAATGTCGGAGGACTACGTCCGAAAGGCATGCTCTGGCTTCCGGCGTCGGCTCGAAGATGTTATTAGTAAAAATGGAGGACACATTGAATTTTGTTTAAAAGGACTTTATAAAGATATCTGCACTCAAAAATGTCGATATTATTGCTTGAATTAGTTGAAAATGGGATTTGAAAGAAATAGAACAAATTTTCGCGTAATTTTCTTCCGCACCCTGTATACAGGAGATTACAGTGAGATGTGAACTGGGGTCATTCAAAGCTCAGGAAAATCCTCATCGAGATGATAAAGGGATTAAAAAAGCAAAAAGTCGGGCCCAAAAGCAATCTGAATCGTGGTTAACCGAAAATATAGGTTGCATCGTAGGGAACGATGAAACATACGTGAAGGATGACTTTTCACAAATCCCTGGTAATAAATTCTACACTACGAAGAACAGAGGTAGTCTAGAGTCTACGTTTGAAGAACAGAAGATATAAAAGTTTGCGAAATATTTCGTTTGGACTTGAAATGTGTATGTTCGCTTCTTCTACAGCGTGGTGATGTTGCTGCCACAATCAACCCTTCAAAATTGGGAGCGGTACAAACCGAAGTGAAGACTGCAAACTCATCTTTTCTACGGTAAGAAGCGACGGGTTTGGAGGGTTTGGAGGGAGATGAGTTCGAGGTGATAGATAAATTTCGAGACGCATAATAGCCGAACGTTGTGCGTATAAACTTCACGAGACTTTAAGGTCTGGTAAACTTCACTCCCGTTCAAGAAGTACGATGTACAAGACGCTGGTGAGTCCTGATAAGTTGAAGTTTTCGAACGAATTGTGCTTAGGACCATCTTTGGTGGTGTATGTTGAAAAGGCGGATCGAGGAGACGAATTAACCACGAGCTGGCGCCATAGGCGTAGCCAAGGGGGGGGCAGGGTGGTGCCGTTGCCCCCCCCCTAACTTTTGATTTTATTTTAAAATTTTAATGTTTGTTTGAATTTTTATTAAATATTTTTAATGTTTGTGAGATTTCCCCTTTGCCTCAATGAAATAGCGTGAAGTTGTCTTGATTTTGTAACAAGAAGTAGTAAGAATGTGCAAAATAGGAGCATGTTAAGAACAATTTATGCGAATTTCATTGACAAGAAGTTCATCAATCAAATACATACCACAAAAAGTCGAGAACACTCGCATGAACCAAAAAGAAAGCTGCTTTCGATATTCATTACTTCTCATTCAAAATTTGATTTCGGAATAAGTTGCTTTGCTGGTGCGTTTAGAGCACATTGTGTGCATTGTTTTTTAATTATTGGAAGTTTAAAACAGTTCTTTGATTCTTTGTTATCTAGTAGTACGATAAATGGACATTTGAAATTTTTAAAAGTAAATATGGTCATTTCCAGCATGTAATCTAAAGAAACAAATGAACTTATTTTTTGAACAACCATAAAAATATTGTTCTATAGAAAACTTGTGAGCACGGAGAGTAAAACACTGTGCTCTGTCAATTTATGCACTGAAAATTTATTTCCGTACGTAAGCTTTCACTCGTTTCTTAAACATGGATTTTGTACATAGAACAAATATCTCGTAAATTGTATGAAACATTCTCAATGGTTATCATATGCTATTATTAAACCTTTTTTATCAATGCACGAAATGAATTTTGTGAAGATCAACCAATTGCTGCTTCTCTTCAATCGTTCTCAAACATGTTGGTATTACTGCTTGGGTAGGCTGGAATAATTGATTTATCTCAAAATAAAAATTAAATTGCATTGAAGGTTATAAGTTCATACTGAGTAATCAAGTAACTTGTAACGAGTCACCATGACCTAGTGAGATCTTGTCATAAAAGTCCGAATCTCATGTCAGAAACATTACTAAATATGCTGAACAACTTCTCGCTGTTTGCGTTTTTTTTTTTCAATTATATACTGAGTCGATATAAAAGATCTGTCAGTCAATCCTGCATTCACCAGAGAGACGTTTCTTTTTTATTGGTCAAAACATATTCGTAGCACTTTGTGTTGTTTTCATAAAACGAACGAATGTTCTTTCTGTGTCAACAAAAGCTTCGTGCTTTTGACAGTTACGCGTGTAGCATTGAATACGAAGGTAACTTTTTGAAAAGAACAATTCAATTTCGTTGCAGAAATCATCAAAAAGATGTGTTAGTCCTACCTTTGATTTCTTAATAAAAGAATAATTTAATTTTCAGTGTGGGTGAGAGGGTCGTGGAGGAAGAGTACATTTTCAGTACAAACTGTTAACAAACTCGGTGGTTATCGTATACAAAAATCCAACACCAATGTAAAGCGAATATTTCGACACATGACAGTACCCGCTAGATTTTAGCATGGTAACTATTTAATGCGGTTCAGTTTTGAAACATGTGGAAAACCTAAGGTTTTTAAGATCCTTTCTGTTTTTTTTAAATTCCAGAACAAGCCTAGAATTTTTGAATCTTTTTGCCAAAATTTTACGGGTATTATAAAGCACTCTGGGTGAGAGCAGAGAAGATAATCCAACCGTCGTTCAGGTGAGGGCTTGAATTCCAATGGGTGGAACTTGAAAATGTCCCTGCTCTAATGGTCAACGAGGCGTTGGGTTGGCCTTGTGAAGTGTTCAGTGTGTGCCACAACTATTTGAAGACGATGTAATTCTCTCTCTCTCTCTCTCTCTCTCTAAAAAGAGCTTGCCCTCCCCTATTTGAAATCCTGGCTACGCCTATGGCTGGCGCAACTCTATAGTGAACCCTGTATTCAGAAACTCGCTAAAGTTGGAAGTGTACAATGGGAGGGACACCTTGTAAGCATGCCAGAAAACAATCTCGAAAAAATTGCGTGTTCCTGGAATGCGGCCGATACAAGACTCAAGGAAGCGCAGCGAGTTAGGCGATTAGACCAAGTGGAGCAAGATCTAGGAAGTGTAGGACGATGGTGAAATTGGAGACAAGCAGTCCTAAACCGAGTTTCCTGACGAAACATTGTGAAGCATGTGCGGTCCTGACTTTGGTAGGTAAGGTAGTATTATGTTTTGTTATACAATTTGTTCAATAAAAAGTGAATTTCAACAAAACCTGCTAGTATTACACCGGATATCAGTGCCTTTATATAAGCGTACTACGACGTGGCAGTGAAACAAAAGTACAAAATATGTGATACTTTCCCTGCTGGTCTCGCATACAGGCCTGCAGTATGAGATTAAGCCCTCCAATCTTCGGCAAGGTGACAAGTTTTACCTACTGGAGGAAAAAGTAATACCTATATAGTATTGAGGAAAAAAGTGTTAGGGAGTGGAATTTTTTTAAACTGAGTAGAGAAATAACAAACACTTCTAGAAAGTATGAAAAGTGCATGACCAGTAATAGCAAAAAGGTTAAAATTTCATGTAATGTGATTCGATAAATGACTGGATTTTATGTTCAAATAGAAACAAATCAAAATCTAAACGGTGTCACTAAAACGTAAACATAATATGATACAAAACAATGTCCTGTGATGCAATATCACATCAAACGCTGAAAAGTAGGTCATGCAGTTCTGATTTTAAGGGTAAAAACTTTTAAAATTACTTGGCGGTGAACTGAATGAAACATGCACGACTCATTTGTAAACCTTCTACTTCAGAAGAATTTAGCTTTTGAACATTTTATATTTTGAAATGTTTGTTTTTTTATTCGATTTTTCTAACATTCGAATTATCAAACTATGCAGTGCAAAAGCTATTGCCCTCTCTAGTAATATTCATATGATTTGTAAATTTTAGGTCCGTGAGAATATTGGAAATCTATTAAAATAAGATTGACTCATATTTACCTAATGGCAAGTAAAATTAAGTGTTAACGTAAATTTAAATATTTCTAGTAGTTCCTCTAGTCATGAGGAATTTTGAAGAGTGTATCATGAAAATCACAACAACTCCGTAATTTGTAAACCATCACCGAGAGACTTCAAGCCGATGTGTGACCATCGAGAAGCAACCAAGCAGTAAATCACTTAATCGTTTCTGGCACTGATGATGCCTCTTTTTACCGCCACTCGACCGAGATGACCAAAGTGCCATTAGGGTAGGGGTTTCGCATTTCAACGGCGACATTTCAAACAAACACTTATTTATCATACCTTTAGTCTCTGTATGACTTTTTGCTCGAGGTGCGCTTAGAGGACGTGAGCTGGCGTAAGTAGACTGTTGGTAACTGGACATATCCGCCACCAGCTGATGATTATTGCCAAGTATTATGGCAGCAATTAGGAGTGCGGCCCGTTCGGTATGGTTGATGGCATACTTAAGGGATGAGAGGGCACTCATAATCGGAATAGATTTGTTTGGTTAGGCTTTTACAACCACAGAGCTGTCAAGCTGTAATCGTTTAGCTGACAGCGCAAGATAATTCAAACAAATAACTTGTTTTGGCTTCAGCTAAAACGACTTGAGTGGAGAAGACAGGAGCATAAGTACATTAAATCGAATTTATACCAGACCATACTTATTGTGAATCATAAAAATCAAACACTACTGGTTTGTTTTGAATTTTACAGCGATAAAAAACTACCTTCCGTTGATGGACCAACTAACTTTTAGAATTACTATTGATTTGAAGAAAAAAAAGAGTCCCTAACAGTTTCAACATCCACCGTCGATAATAATAGTGATGATGATGAATGCAGCACTCGAGATCGAAAAACTACACCGCGTTGATACAACCAACAGACTGTGCAGGCAACAAAGTCACACCATATCCAGGCCAACAGAGCTGAGCGCAGAGCGAGTGATGTTTGTTTGGTTTTTGTTTAGCCGATGGCGATGTGATCAAAGCAGTCGGCTCCAGAACAGTATTAGTCCTACCTACAGTCAAACATACACCGCTCGTTTAATTTTTCAGCATGGCTTGCTTATGGAGTGTCCTGTAAATACTCTCGGATATGTTGATACGAAAAATAAAAAAATAAAAAAATCTAGGAACCTATGCTGAATGGGATGCTGTGCAAAAGAAGGGGAACAATGTTGCGACTTTTTGTTGAAAATGCTGCGAAGAGCTTAAAACGAGTGAGTATTAATGTATCCGTGCATATTTCAGCCAAACAGTTGGCAGGAGGTAAAGCTGTGTGCAATTTTACTGGCACTAATATTGTGTTTTTTTTTGCATCCTCGAAGTGGAGGACATGCTCGACTTTTGTTACATAAATTGAACAGCTTAACTAGGAAAATTCCAACCGGACCGCTTTTGTTGACCAGCCGACAAATCACGAATATTTATGTGATTCAAATCCATGTTGTTGATTCGAAAACATTGCCTTTGTCATGATTAATCTAGTGATTAATGAATCAAGATTCTGAGAAAAGCTATCGACATCAATATAAAATAAACTGATTTTCTCGAATCCTGTCTATGATAAACTATTTTGACGGCCCAGTAATGCCCTGAGCAGTATCAAGTACAAACTGCTTATCAAACGAACAAGTGTGTTCTAACTGGCACGTCTCTCAAATCAAATTACTATAATGGGATTTGGGAAAACTTGAATTAAGAGTGTGTTGCCAAAACGATTCCACCACACTAGCTCGAACGCCATTATCCCGAATGTGAAACTATTCTGAATGCTACAACAGGCTGTCTGCAAATTATCCGTACACAGGAAAAAATCTTGTAGTAAAAACTACTATTTTAACCGACTGTGCCTATCTTTAAAACTACCATGAAATTTCAGTCAAATTTACTACGTTTATGGTAAAACCTTCAACATTTGTGGTATATTTGACAGACCTCATATTGATATCCACCGCACCATGGTTTATCTAATGGCAGGCATGGTATAATCAAACGCATTTATAGTCAGCTGAAAATTGTTGGTGTTTGCGCTCAATTTAACCCTCGAAATGGTAGTTTCTACTGCGACTTTTTTTTGCGTGTACAGACTTTGTCGGCATGCCTCAACACAACCAAGCGGATTAAACTAAGCATACCTACATGGTTTAACATCTGGACCCTGCGGGAGTAGAATGACCCCCTCGTATTCTACGCCCTTGTTCGTCGATCGAAACAAGAGTGCAGCCACCTATGTTATATTTCGGTTCACCTTGTATTTGCTGCTGCTGTTCACTTTTTACAGTTATCATCCAAACTTTGTATTCGACACAACAAATAAAAGTCATTGTTACTTTCCTTGAAGTATTTCGCGTGTTTTAATCGTTTTCCGAGTTCTTTTCGTCCCTTTTCCGGTTTCCGGTAGTGCTCTGCTCCTTCAGGTTGTGGGCCCATGAGAGAAGAGTGGACAGTTTTTCGGTGGAAAACGGGAGTGCCGGAGGAATCCCATTTTTCTTTCCGAGATCGTTTTTTCGTACACGCGTGGATGCTAATGAGAAACCTAAACCGGAGGAGGTGGATGCAGCTGAGCTCCGACAGTGGATCAAGGATGACCGGAAGGCCCGGACGACAATCGCGCTCTTCGTGGAGGATAGCCAATTACGCTTCGTGAAGAAGACGAAGACGGCTCGCGAGATGTGGCATAACCTCAAATCGTACCACGAAAAGGCGACTATCGGACATCAAGCCCTACTGTTGCAGCAACTTTGCTCGCTGAATCTTGGCGAACGAGGAGCGGCACCGGTGCAGCAGGTTGCTGAGAAAGCGAGTGAAAAATCAAATGCGGTTATTGGCGCTGTGTGCTTCGTCGCAGGAGGAGTTATTCCTGGAGCGTGGACTGTGAATAGTGGTTGTACATGTCATATGACAAACGACCGCAGTTTTTTCAATGAGATGAAGAAGGATGTTGCCGTGGAAGTGACTCTGGCTGATGGAACAAAAAAGATGTCTGCTGGATGCGGAAATGGAATATTGTTTGGTGTCAACGGAGATGGAAACCGGATTGCTATCACACTGGATAATGTGTTATACGTCCCTTCACTCGAAGGAGGGCTAATTTCGGTCCGGAAGTTGGCGCTCAAAGGATTTTCTGTGGTGTTCGATGTGGATTGCTGCCAAGTTAAATCTCCGGATGGTGTTGTAGTGGCAGTAGGCGAAACCGTCGGCAACCAGTACAAATTGAAAATGGCTGAACAGTGTATGCTAGCAGTGGCCGGAAATCACACCGTGTTGTGCCAGCACAACTGGCACCGGAGGCTTGGTCATCGAGATGCTGACGTCATAGGATTGATCAAGGCCAAGGATCTGGCTTGTGGACTAGAGGTCAAGGACTGTGGTGAGCAGATTGTCTGCGAATGTTGCCTGAAAGGGAAATTGGCACGCTATCCTTTCCCTGCGGTGACGGAACGTAAGTCTAAGCAGCCTTTGGACCTGATCCACACGGACCTTTGTGGTCCTATGGAGAACCACACGCCGAGTGGCAACAAGTACATGATGACCATGATCGATGATTTCAGCCGGTTCTGTGTGGTCTTTCTCCTGAAGTCCAAGGACAGAGGCAGGCAAGATCAAAGAGTACGTACGCTGGACAGAAACCGGATTTGGACGGAAACCTCGCATCATTCGATCCGATGGTGGAGGTGAGTATACTAGTAACGATTTGCAAGAGTTTTACAGATCCGAAGGTATCGAAGCGCAGTTCACCGTTCCCTACTCCCCGCAACAAAATGGGGTAGCGGAACGCAAAAATCGAGCACTGCAGGAGATGGCCAACTGCATGCTGCTCGACGCAGGTCTGCCCAAATGCTACTGGGGAGAGGCAGTTCTGACAGCGACGTATATTCAAAACCGTCTGCCTACGCGGGCCGTGGATCGTACACCGTACGAGCTTTGGACTGGGACAAAGCCGGATCTAATCCGTCTTCAAGTTTTCGGGTGCTCCGCTTACGTCCATGTTCCAGATTGCAAGCGTAAGAAATTTGATCCCAAAGCGAAGAGGCTCGTGTTTGTCGGATACGCAGACCAACATAAGGGGTGGAGGTTCCTGGACCGTGAGACTGACAGGATCACCATCAGCCGCGATGCGCGGTTTATCGAGCTGGGCAATGGCTCAGAGCAGAAAGTTGCAGTGCCGGAGAATGAAGCAGTTCCAGCGGAGATGTGTGAAGAAGAAAATGAAGTAATCCAGGTTCCGAACCGGAGTGAAGAGGCAGTTGAAGAGCCTGAAGAAGAAGAAGATTCAGTTTACGAAGACGCTGATGAAGAAAGTGATTTTCTCGGGTTTGAAGATGAAAGTGTTCATGAATCCGGACAACAAGTGCAGAGAAGGGCACCGCGCTCTACGAGGGGTGCTCTTCCTAGAAGATATGACGATTTTGTGGTTGGGTTGGTATCTCATGACGAAGAACCAGAAGACTATCGTGAGGCAATGGATTTGCCAGAGTGGAGAAGTGCAATGAACGATGAACTGAAGGCTCACGAACAAAATCAAACGTGGGAACTTGTGAGATTGCCACCTGGAAAGAAACTGATAAGTGCGAAGTGGGTATTTAAACTCAAGCGCGATGAAAATGGAATAGTGGTGAAACATAAACCGAGGATTGTTGCTCAGGGCTACTCGCAAATGTTTGGAGTGGACTATACGGATGTGTTCTGCCCCAGTAACGCGCATAACTACGTTGCGTGCATTGCTGGCTGTTACGAGCAAGAAAGGACTAGTGCTAAAACAGTACGACGTGAAAACGGCGTATTTGAATGGGACGGAGGAAGAAGAGCTGTTCATGCGTCAGCCCCCGGGATTCGCCATACCCGGACAGGAGGAGATGGTGTGCAGATTGAGAAAAAGCATCTACGGATTGCGCCAATCGGCGCGTTGGAATAAGGCTCTGCATGCTGTTTTGACGAAGAAACTGGGATTTCGCCAGTGTACATCCGACTCGTGCCTTTATGTTCGTCTTGTCCAAAGCGAAATGATGTACCTTCTAGTGTACGTGGACGATCTTTTGATCGGATGCGTGAATGAAGCAGAGATCAACAAAGTGTATCAAGATTTGAAGGTAGAATTCGAGCTGACGTGTCTTGGTCTGGTACGACATTTTTTGGGTCTGGAAATTCAAAAGGAGGACGGCATCTACTCTATGCGGCTTACGGTCTACATCGATAAGTTGGTCAACAAGCTGGGCATGGACAAGGCAGCACCGGTGAAAACACCCATGAATCCGGGGTACCTGTCTGCCAACGATGAAAGCAAACTGTTTCCGGATCATACATCGTACCGTAGCCTTGTGGGCGCTTTTTTGTATTTGGCTGTCAACGCGAGGCCAGACATATCTCTCAGCGTTGGGTTGCTTGGACGAAAGGTAGCCGAACCAAATCAAAGTGACTGGTGTGCTGCTAAGCGGATAGTGCAGTATTTGAAAGCTACTAAGTATCAGAAGCTGACATTCGGACCGGGAAAGGATTGGAAGTTGATTGGTTTTTCGGATTCTGATTGGGCCGGAGATCAGCGAACCAGGCGGTCGTTAGAAGCGGAGTATAACGCACTTACGGTGGCATGCCAGGAGGCTGTCTGGCTCAAGCGGTTGTTCAATGATCTAGGCGAGCCTCAAGCTGATGCGATTACCATCTTCGAGGATAATCAGGGGTGCATCTCCTTTGCGAAGGCTGACCGATCGAGTGGAAGAGTGAAGCACATTGACACGAAGAAGCATTTCATTCGTGATCTGTGTGAACGGAAGATCATCGTATTGGTGTACTGTCCTTCAAGCGAGATGACTGGTGACGCATTGACGAAGCCGTTAGGACGGCTGATGTTCAACAAATTCATCGAACGTATTGGACTATCGGCTTAATCGAAGTCGGTGGTCATTCAGGAGGAGTGTGGGAGTTGACTGACCCCCTAGTATTCTACGCCCTTGTTCATCGATCGAAACAAGAGTGCAGCCACCTATGTTATATTTCGGTTCACCTTGTATTTGCTGCTGCTGTTCACTTTTTACAGTTATCATCCAAACTTTGTATTCGACACAACAAATAAAAGTCATTGTTCCTTTCCTTAAAGTATTTCGCGTGTTTTAATCGTTTTCCGAGTTCTTTTTATCCCTTTTCCGGTTTCCGGTAGTGCTCTGCTCCTTCAGACCCATTGTCTTTATACGCAGTAATTTTGGTACAGTTGTGTTTTCTAGTTCATTCAAAATGAAGCCGAATGAGTTGCGCGCAGGTGTAATTGAACTTTTTCGAAAAGAAAAAAAACTATTTCAGTGATTGCAAAGGCGCTGAAATGGCAAAATCTACAGTTAGTGACGCAATAAAACGATACCATCAGCTTGGAACGCTAGATGACCGCGTAGGAAAGTGAATCAAGCGCTATATCAGAAGCTGCTTATTGACACAAAAGCTTCTTGGGCATCGCAGCATTGTGGCAAAAATGAATGAATTATTTAACAAGACTGTGCGCCGGCTTATGGAGCGAAAATGACTACTAGTCTTTGCGAACGCATTTCCCAAGCTTTTTAACGAAATATGAATGGCCTTCAAACTCACCGGATTTCTATTTGGTACACAGAAAGAAATCTTGTAGTAGAAACTACAATTTTACCCGACTACGCCTATCTTTAAAACTACCAGGAAATTTCAGTCAAATTTACTACGTTTATGGTAAAACCTTCAACGTTTGTGGTATATTTGACAGACCTCATATTGATAACAACCGCACCATGGTTGATCTAATCGCAGGCATGGTAAAATCAAACGCATTTATAGTCAGCCGAAAATTGTTGGTGATTGCGCTTAATTTAACCCTCAAAATGGTAGTTTCTACTGCTGCTTTTTTTTTGCGTGTATGGTCCATCTTGGAGTCAAGAGCCTGCAGTACACCACATAAATCACTAGAACATCTAAAATCGTCTCTTTTAAAGATTTGAGAACAAATATCTGTCGAAGAACTCACGGCCGTCATGGATAACTTTCTCAAACGTTTGAAGGCGTGCATCTCAGCACGAGGTGGCCATTTTGAAATTAATATATATAAAAATAGATTTCTGCCTGTCTGTCTGTCTGAACGTAATAGGCTCGGAAACTACTGAACCGATCGGCGTGAAATTTTGTATGCAGGGATTTTTGGGGCCGAGGAAGGTTCTTATGATAGTTAAAGACCCCTCTCATCTCTGTAAAGCGTGGCTCCCATACAAATGAAAAACAAATTTCTGCATAACTCGAGAACCAATCAAGCAAATGGAACCAAATTTAGCATGTGGAAGGTTTAGAAGGCTAGAAATGTTTCAATGGTGGTTTGAGAACCCTCTCGGGCTCTCATACAAATAAAACACAAATTTCTGCATAACTCGAGAAGTAATCAGGCAAATGAAATCAAATTTGGCAGGTACAGGTTTTTGAAGGCAATTGTTTCTTGAGTGACTCGAGGCCCCTCCCCTTTCTGAAAGGTGGGGGGGGGCTCCCATACGAATGAAACTTAAATTTCTGCATAACTCGAGAACCAATCAAGCAAATAGAACCAAATTTGGCATTTGGAAATTTTTGAAGGCAAGAAATGTTTCAATGGTGGTTTGAGACCCCTCTTCATTCAGAAAAGGGGCGCTCTCATACAAATGAAACACACATTTCTGCATAACTCTTCATTCAGAAAAGGGGGGCTCTCATACAAATGAAACACAAACTTCTGCATAACTCGAGAAGTAATCCAGCAAATGAAAACAAATTTGGCAGGTAGAGGTTTTTGAAGGCAAGAAATGTTTCTTACTGGGAAGGGAGGGGAGAAACACAATTTTTGCATAACTCGACAACTAATCGAGCAAATGGAACCAGCAAATGAAATCAAGAAATGCTTCAATGGTGGTTTTAAACCCTTCTGTCCTCTGAATGGGGGGGGGGTTGCTTCCATGAATGAAACACAAATTTCTGCATAATTCTTGAATGGAATGGAACCAAATTTGGCAGGTAGAGGCTTTTGAAGGAAAACAAAATTTGGTGGTTTGAGACCGCTTCTCTCTTTCGAAGAGGGGGTTACCATGCAAATGAAAAACAAATTCCTACATAACTCGAGAGTGGGAGTTTTGGAACCAAATTTGGCATGTGGGGGTTTTTGGAGGCAAGAATTGTTTCTATGGTGGTTCGAGACCCCTCCCCTATCAGGAATCGATGGCTCTTATACAAATGAAACAGATTCTTTTTTGCATAACTGGAGAAATAATGGAGAAGCAAATGGCATCAAATTTGGCATGTGGAGGTTTTCGAAGTCAAGAAATACTTCAATGGTGGTTAGAAACCCTTTCCCTTTTTGTAAGGAGGTACTCTTATACAAATAAAACATAAATTTAAACCAAACATGAAAATTATTCCTACTGTTATCAAAAATGAAATGCAGGGGTTTTTGGCGCTGAACAAGATTACTGAAAAGATTCGGCTTCGTTTGAAAATAAATGTTTTGTCTATGAAATGCTTCTGCAGAGAAAGAAAAACCGGTAGAAACTACCGATCCAAGGGTTAAATTAAAAACACAAACCTGCTTTTATTTGCAGAAATTACACACATTAGCAAACAAAAATATTTTAACAAAATTCATTCAAAAAAAACGTGAACGTGCCAGAAACTATTAAATTTTCATTCATTTAGTTGCATGCGTATCAAGGCTCGCACCGGGCTCAGCTAGTGAACAAATAAAACTTGTAATTTAACATACAATACATATTGATTTTTTAATCCAACACTAAAAGATAGTTTAAACACCATTTTGTTGTACGCATAATATTCGGACACCCTGTACTAAAAAGAAGCATTAACACGACCCCAGAGCCCCAAATGGATTATTTCTCCGCAATTCTGAATGTTCAACCATATTATATAGAAAATAAGTAAAAGCAATATAGTCACCTATGTTATAGGATGTTATTTATAAATAAGAGAAATCCATGGAGTCCATGGAAAACCCTTTTACAAGCGTGTTAATAGAACGATGTTAATTGAAAAACTAGGAAAATTCATACTAACACTTCACTTGATCATTTTTTAAAGTATCTAAGTAAACAGTTGCCATACTTTTTATTGTTCTAAATACAGTATAACCCGCAAAAAATGCAACACTTTTTTAAGGGCATCATCAACGGTGGTCCAAATCGTGGTTTGGATTTATTTCTTTAGAACAAACGCAAGAACATCGTTGCACCGGTGTTGTAAATTTCGTTTTATACCGGCTCTATTTTGCATCATTTTAAGTCTGGTATATGTTTTGATCTATTCATGCAGTAATTTGGAACAAGAAACATACCTTTCCAAAACACTGCACGCTACTAGATAATACCAATTATGTGTAAAATTTCAGCTACTTCTAAAAAAAAATGTAACTTTATTGAGTATATTCTGAGGTATATTCATGAGCCAAAAAGTTGCCGTGTTTTGTGCGGAGGATGTTCGCCAGACAAAAAGTGGTGTTGCTCGCATCGGATGCTGATAATTACCGCAAGTTGCTCACGGTGCTAGCGAATTGCCTGTTTGTTTTATTTTTGAATAACGAATGGTTGTCTTAGTTTTTTACCACCACTGCATCTTCCGGATTACGCTGACTAGTTCGAAGTAAGGAGGCACCCGGAATTATGACTGTTGTGGATTTGGCGACAAATCTGGTGGCGAATTCCGATACCAAATAGTATTTCGATTGCTGAGAAATAAAACATCATGAAGTCTTTAAAGTGACAAACGGTTCATTGATGGATTGGGCATGATTAGCACTTACAAATAGCTCATACAGATAAATTTTAGACAAATATTGATTCATTGGGCAGGTTTTCTGGTGCTCATAATAATCAGGCTTATCGTCTGGAAGAGGGGATACATTTTACAGTGGCAGTTTTGATAATTCGTATTTCTTGGAGGTTCAAAAAATCTTTGATTTTTTAAGGAATCGTTTTCAAAAATTATATTATTTATTTGCATATTCTACAGCTTTTAGCCTATGTACTTCTCGGCAAATACATGAATCGGACAGAACTTCTATAAGCTTCTAAAAACTAAACGAACTCTTGAACAAATATGTTCTGAATTACAGTGAACATCGGAATATCTTTGAAGATTGGGAGGACATGTTGGTTAAGCTTCTTTGAAGTTGAACAAACTTATTGGAAGTTTAAAGATAATAATGAAGGTTGCTCTCTCTCTCTTTTGAGTGGTGGAACTTCAGAGAAGTCCATTGAATTGCCAAAAAATTCTCAATGTTTCTGGAAACTATGATCCAAAAAGTTTGCTAATCATCCATGGAGTAGAAACAACTTTCTGGAAATAACTGGCACTTTGAGAGGCAGATTTAGCCATAATATTACATATATTTTTTAGGGACATTGAAAAAAATTGGAAATGTGGTCGAGTTGCAAAACTTTTAATAAGTTGGTGGATTTTTTTGTGAAATAGAAAGCATTTCCAAGATGTTGTTGAACTTTAGAAGAACTTTTTAGAATTTTCAAGATTGTGATACGGCGGAAATTCTAAAAATTGATTCAACATTAATTTGATAGCAAAAATTATCGAGTTGTAGGAAGCTTAAGTAACTCCTAAACCTTAAGTACCTTGAGCATCTGGGATGTTCCCTGAATTATTGGAAAGTTTTTCGAGCTTCTGGGGAAATCCCTGAATTTTTAGGAAGCTTTCTAAACTTATGGAAAAAATCTTGGAATGTTTCCTAAGCTTTTGAGAAAACTCAAAAAATTCTTTGAAGTTGCCTGAATTTCTGGGATTTACGGGAATTCTGAAAAGTTCTCTGAAATTCTTGAAAGATTCCAGGTCTTCTAAGAAACTTCCAGAATTTCTGGGAAATGCCATGAGCATCTGGAAAATTGTTCTGGGAAGTTCTCTGAACGTCTGAAATATTCGCTGAGCTTCTGGAAAGTTTCCTGGTCTTTGAGGAAGTTCCCTGCTCTTTGTGAACGTTTCCGGAAGTTGTGGAAAGATTTCTGAATGTCTGAGAAGTACTCAGAACTTCAAGAAAAAAAATCTGTTTCCTGAACTTCTGACAAGTTCCCTATACTTCTGGGAAGTTTCATGATCTTTGGAGAAGTTCTCTACACCTCTAGAGAGATCTGAACTTTTGAAACTTTTGAAAAGCTCCATGAATTTCTGGAAAGTTCTCTGAACTGTGAGATGTTCTCTAATTTTCTGGAAAGTTCCCTGAACTTATTGGAAATTTCCTGAACATATTGAGAGTTCTTCTGAGAAACACCCTAAAAAATCTGATAGGTTTTGTAAATTTCTGGGAAGCTCCCTGAATTGCTCGAGAATTGCATGAACTTCTAGGAAAACCCCTAACTTTCGGGAAATTCCCAGAACTCATGTGAAGCTCCCAGCATTTATGGAAAATTCCATGAACTCCTGGGAAATAGCCTGAATTTCAGCACAGCTGTCGAACTGCTGTCGAGAACCCTTAACTTCTGGGAAGTTTCTTGGTTTTCTGGAAATTTCCCTGATTTTATGGGATGTTCCCTAAACATCAAGGAGAATTGCAAAACTTGCGGGAACTGCAGGGAATTGCAGGGAAAATTTCTCAGGATCAGACCGACAGACAGACAGACAGAAAAAAATGCTGCGTAAGTATCCTGGTGTATCGATTCACAAATATAGGTTTAATAGACTGCGCGTAGAAGCGTATGAAATAGCAAATATTATTGCTTACAACGAAGTTTTAAACATCGAATATTACATCTACGTACCCTCGCGAGATTTTCAGATCAATGGCGTTGTCTCCGATGCGAGTCTGGCTGTCAAGTACTTGAAACGAGCTTCTGGTTGCTTCAAGAACTCTAAAGTTGCTCGTGAGCTTGTAACTATACTGGATGTACATCAACTACATTTAGCAAGACGAAAAAAAGGCAAGCAATTTTCAGACTCGTTTCGGGTTACTTTCGCCGGTTCTGTTTTCTAAATATTTTTAAAATAAATGAAACATGTTTCCCAGTGCGCTTATCTAGACAGAGCGTATACAATTGTAAATACTAAATGTAAAAGGCTAGGCCAGTCATTGCGGCAAATGTGGTGAAAACAGTAAGGATTCTTACATACAAACTAAGCAGAAATGTATTTATTGTGGTGAGAATCCTCACCCTGCGCATGCAAAGCCCAAGGTGCACAAGAGAATCCGATAAAGTACAGCGTTCCATCACTGGAATTTACAGGCACAATTTACAGAAAGGCTAAGGTATGCAAGCCGTTGAAGATGGAAACTAATTTTCGAGTTTGTCAGCTGAAGAATCGGGCTCTGATTCATCTGATGAAGGTGGTTCTACGGGGTACATGCACCAGATCCTCATAAAGAATACGTTCTGCTCCGGGAGTGCGCTTTAAGATAACGAAAGTCTCCTACACATGATTGCAGAAACTTTCTGGCTAGTGGGATAACATAACAACACCAAAAGCTGCTGCTGCTCCAATTCCTGGCTGTAGTAAGAGTTTCCCGGCAATACCTACAATCGAATAAACAAGTAAGAACGCTGCTCCTAAAGCTTCTAAGAAAGAATCCAGGTAAAGCGACTGAGCTGGCGACTGTTTTTGCCCAATGATAACACAGCCATTGAAGGTTTGTTTTCAATATCTAATGTGCAGTGTTCAGTTGTTGTTCGGGACTTTATAATTGGTCTTGCTACTCATGATGCAAGTTGCGGGAGGGTGCAAAACAACCATGCTTGATTATTTTTGTCAATTCCAAGAAGGAGAAAAATAAGAATACGTTGAGGATGACAAACCTACCTACAAACCAGCAGTGTACCAGTTAACATAATTCTTTTCAGTTGTCAGCGTAAACTTTTGACTCATTCACCTCAACAAGTTGAACAACAATAGCCAAAGCCGTGTCGTTCAATGCTTTTCAACGAGGCTAATGAACACATTCAAATTAGGTACGTAATTGATGATGAGTGGTAGCTTTTCAAATATAGCAAAACTAGTGACAGTGGCACATTCCACGGCTCGTTTGTTCAAGTTTTATTAGCAATATCTCTCGATCGAGATTACTGTAACTTTAACACAATCCGAATGGGGTATTTTTAGTAGAGTTGTTATTAATCCCAAGATTAAGCTTCAGTTCTTCGAATATCTGCCTTAAGAATCGAAGTTTGAGTATCCATAGCTTCTAAAGATTTTGTCAACATTAAGAAGAAGATCGGTGAAATTACGTGGAATATGTCTAATAGCACGAACCATGATGTGTTTCCCATTAGCAGCCAGTCGGATGATTTGTCATATCTATTGTCCCACGTTGAACTTGATGAATGGCATTTGAAATGACTTGGCATAAAAAAGCGCGTCAAAACACATCTAGCCTACTCTGGTCAAGTGTTTTCTCACCTTGAACCCTTGCCCAATTTGTAAAGTGTTGGTTTCAATGTGTTTTTTCAATGGATCTTCGTGATCACACTCCAGCTATCCTTTATATTTTTGACAAATAAGATATCTTATATTGTTAACTTTTTCATATTTACCCTAATTATCTTTTGTCAACCATTAAAAAGTGAATCAAAATAAAATATAACAAAACAAAAGCCATCTACCACGATCGTTTGTCATCCTTTTGGGTACGTCGAAGGGACATGAAGTCTAACGGAAACTGATGATGCTATCCGTTGGCAAACAGTTTAGTCATCGTTCCTGCCCGGCTCTGTTGGATTCTGCAGACACACGACGCACGCAATTATCATTTGCCGAACAGATGTTTTGCCTCCAAATACAGAACCAACAAAGCGCAAAGGCGCAAAGATACACATCATCCCGCAAATCAACGGCTCTCGTCCGTCCGTCCGTCCATATGGTGCGTCCTCTCTATTTGCTTTCGAGGCGTCCGGATCTATTTACTTTATTGCCCCGCAGGTAACTAACGTAATAAGCTTAGTTTTTACTGTCTCGAATTGAGCATTTCGTTGGCCTCGGTATTGTGATTGGGCTGACAGTTTTGTTTGTTTTTCTGTGTGCATTGGTCATTGGATTATCGGGATGTATTTATGGAATTCTCTTTTTCCATTGCATTGTGGGCGATAGTATCAAAATTCCAATGCAATCAAAGAAGACAGTCCATGTTTGCAAGTGAATTTGCTTGATTGGGTCCTGCATTGTTTCATTCATTTCACTGTTGCAAAATGTGATTGATTCATAAAAACTATCATTACCCGTTCAAAGAGTCACAATCAGCAAGTTTATGGTTCACATTCTAAACAGGGGTTTATAGGAAAATCGTATTATCAATCATTCCCAATTATTCTATCATGTATTATAATCACAGATAACAGACATTGATGTCCATATACCTTTTCTTTAAAAAACGTGTGTAAAAGTTAATATGAGGTGCCGCTATAAAAAGCAAGCGCAGAGAAAAACAAGCTTAACTATTTAGGTTATGTGCTATGCTTTTTATTGATAAACATTTAAATGACAGTTATCGCACAACTGCAGCGCCGCCTACCAGGAGCATAACGACATACTTTTGAAATACCGGTTAAAAGTTTTACACAAGTAGCAGACCGAATATGAACGTCTGTTCTCTGTTTTATGTTTTCATCGTTGGATTTCTAACAAAACGTTACCTACATGTCAGAGAAAACTAACTTATTCTCGACAATCTAAGCCAAGTCCACACTTTAAGGGGTATTTTCAGTTCGTCAGATCCGTTTGTTTTACCAGATTCTCGTCGTACTAAAAATAATCCTCACTTCATCCTTCATAAACAATCATACAGTGGCCGAGATTCCTATAAGCGCACCCACATTTTTTTAATTCTGAGCCTACTACATAATGCAAGGATTTTTGTTTTATTATGGCTGGCCCACAATTGATGCCTTGCGGATGCGTTTGCGTGAATTTGACAGTTGTCCCATAGGTTTTCTTTCAAATATACGTTCTGAATCAAACACAATATTCTGCATAACTCCGGAAGTAATCAAGCAAATGGAACAAAATTTAGCATGTGGTGGTTTTTGAAGACAAAAAATGTTTCTATGTTGGTTAAAAACCCTCCCCATCATATACAAATGAAATTCAATATTCTGCATGACTCGAGAACTAATCAAGCAAATGGAACCAAATTTAGTATGCGGTGGTTTTGAAGACAAAAATTGGTTCTATGTTGGTTTGAGACCCTCCCTTTCTGAAAAGGGGATATACAAATGAAACGCAAATCCTCATAACTCGAACTATCGGGAAATGGAACCAAAGGGCATTTGTTTCTATGGTAATTTGAGACTCTTCCGCCATAGATGGGGGGGGCTCTCAAACAAATGGAGCACAATTTCTGCATAACTCGAGAGCTAATAGAGCAAATGGAACCAAATTTGGCATGTGGAGGTTTCTGAAAAAGATAAATGTTTCTAAAGTGGTTTGAACTCCTTCGCCTTCTGGAAGGGAGTAGGAAGGGCTTCAAGACAAATGAAACACAAATTTCTGCATTACTCGGGAACTAATCAAGCAAATTGAACAAAAATTGGAATGGACGAGTTTTTGGCATTAATTTTTTTATGGTGGTTCAAAGCCCCTCCTCCCTCTAAAAAGGGGGGCTCTCATACAAATGAAACACAAATTTCAACCAAACATGAGAACTATGCCTACTGCTTTGCAATTTTGTAGTCAGTGGTTTTTGGGTCCGGGAAAGCATATTATGATAGTTCGACACTCCTCCCGCCTTTAGAAAGGGGGGCTCCTATCCAATTAAAAACTATTTTCTGCATTGCTCAAGAACTAATCGAACAAACGGAACCAAATATGGCATGTGGAAGTTTTTGTAGGCAAGAAATGTTTCTACAGTGGTTTGCGACCCCCTAATCTTAGGAAGAAGGGGCTCTCATACTAATGAAACACGAATTTGAGCAAAACATGAGAACTATCCCAACAGGTATGACTAATTTTATGCAGGGATTTTTGTAGTCGGGGAAGGTTCTTATGATGGTTCGAGACCCCTCCCGCATCTAGAAGGGGTGCTCCCACATCAAGGAAACACAAATTTCTGCATACCTCGAGAACTAATCAAGCAAATGGAACCAAATTTGGGATGTGGGGGTTTTCGGAACCAAGAAATGTTTCTATGGAGGTTTGAGACTCTTCCCCTCTCTGGAAGAGGTGGGCTCTCATGAAAATTAGACAATGTCAACCAAACATAAGAATCATACCTACTGTTATGAAAACTTCTATGTAGGGGTTGTTGAGGCCGGAGAAGATTCTTATGATGGTTCGAAGCACCTTCCCCGCCTGGAAGGCGAGGAATTACATACAAATGAAACACAAATTTCTGCAATGCTCGAGTTCTTGGAATTGGAGTTCTTCAAATGGAACCAACTTTGGCATATGAGGGTTTTTGGGCAGAATTTTTTTTCTTAGGTGTTTCGAGACGCCTTCCCTCTAGAGAGGGGGAAGGAGGGCTCTCAAACCAATGAAACAGACATTTGAACCAAACATGAGAATAATCCATGCAACTAAAACACAAAATGTGTATTTCTCGGGTAAGAAGCATATTCTGATAGAAGTTTGAACCCCTTTTTAGTCAAAAATTAGTTGAGTTACTCTCAGTGCTACATTATGTACAAGAAGTTAATCTTAGGTTGTTCAAGAGAAAATAACGTACAAACTGACAGGATACGGCTTCGTTTGTCTTTGAAATGTTTCAACGCAGAAGCAAAACCAGTAGAAACAACCGGTGCAAGGGTTAAATAAATGACACAAACCCTTGTTTTTGCATAAATAACACACACACAAGCAAACAAAAATATTTTAACCAGATTCATTAAGAACCATAAACGCGCCAGTTTTATTCATTTTTCATTCATTTAGTTGTATGCGTTGCAAGGCTCGCACCGGGTTCAGCTAATAGCAAATAATATTGCTTACCATGAAGATTTAAATATCGAATATTACATCTACGTGCGCTCGCTGGATGGTCAGAACAATGGCGTCCGATACGAGTGTGACTGTCGAGTACTTGAAACGAGCTTCTGGTTGCTTCAAGAACTCTAAAGTTGCTCGTGAGCTTGTAATTGTACTGGATGTACATCAACTACATTGAGCAGGACGAAAAAAAAGTCAAGCAATTTTCAGACTCGTTTCGAGTTAATCACCGGTTCTGTCTTCCTTAAATTTGGTAAATTCAAAAATTTAATAATTATATGAAACATTTTTTCCAGCGAGCTTATATACACAGAGGATATATAATTGTACCAAATGCAAGAGGTTCACACATTCGGCCAGTCATTGCGGCAGCAAATTTCGCAGCGGCAAGTGTGGTGAAAACCACACTAAGGATTCTTGCACAAGCTGTGCAGAAATGTATTTATTGTGGTGAGAATCCTTACCCTGTGCAGGAAAGCTCAATGTACACAAGAGTATCCGATAAAGTACAGCGTTCCATCACTGGAATTTCCAGGTAGACTTATACAGAAATGCTTAGGACTGCAAGCCGTTCAAGACGGCTTCAAGAAATTTGTCAGCTGAAGAATCAGACTCTGATTCATCTGATGAAGATGATTCTTCGGGTGTACACGCACCAAGAGCCTCACAAACATTCTTCTCCCGTACTGCGCTGTAAGATAACAAAAGTCACCTCCACATGTTTGCGAAACCTTCAGACTAATTGGGATAAAACAACAATACCAAAAGCTGCTGCTGCTCCAATTCCTGGCTGCAGTAAGAGCTTAACCGCCATTACCGAAAATCGATTAAATAAATAAAATTAAATAAACTAAAGCTTCTAAGAAAGAATCCAAGTAAAGCGACTGTTTTTTGTCCAATGATAGCAAAGCCTTTGAAGGTTTGTTTTCAATGTTTAATGTACAGATTTCACTTGTTGTTCGGGACTTCATAATTGGTCAATTGGTGTCAATGCCAAGAAGGAGAAAAATAAGAATAAGTTGAGGATGTCAAACCTATTTACAAACCAGCAATGTACCAGTTAACTTAGTTCTCTTCCATTGATTTAAGTAATAGACTAAAGAGTCAAAACAGGGGTTTTGCAGAAAAAGTTGCTAGCTCTTTCAGTAGTACACACTTAGAAAATTTTATAGTATTCGGTATTTTTTTACCGAACTTTCAACAGCTGAACGTTTGGTAATCCGATTTAACGGATTTCAGTAAAATTTTACAAATTCCGGTAATTTTTTTTACAGATTCATCTGTTGAAAGTTTGGTAAAAAATTACCGAATACTGTAAAATTTTCTAAGTGTGTATTGGAGGTATTCCCAAGTTCTTTTTCCAGAATCAAGTCCATTTAGTGCCATTAAGATTTCTTGAGCAGTGATGTTTTTAACTGATACGTCATTTAAATGTTCGGGTAGATAGGGAAAATAGGTTAGGTCAAGAATATCGTTAGATTTCTTGTAGATATTGTGGAAAAATCGTGCAAGCTGATTACAAATATCTCCGCTATCAGAACCACCAAACTCTTCAAACTGCATGCGCGATGGAAAGTTACACGTTTTCACTGTTCCATTCATGAAGTTAAAGAACGCCTTAGGATCGCCAGATTTTATATTATTTTCTACTTTTGTTTTGAACCTTTCATATGCAGACGATATTTCTGCATCAGATGCTTTATAAATATGTAATTATTTATGTAATTTTTTAAAGTTTTGGTCTTTTTGTAGGCTTTGTGAGCTTTTTGTTTCCTGTATTTGAGATTTTTTCATTTCACGTGTATATCATACCGGTTGTTTATAACTTGTTAGTATTTTCTTCTTTTTTTTGGAACGAGATCGTCAATAAATGCATATACATTGTTACAAAATATGTCAACGGCCTTCTTAATGACTTTTTTAATTTTTAAAAGGTTTTGCCAATCTATATTCAAATGCCCTCCGCTCGTTTTTAATCTTGTATTCTTTCAATTTTCAAAGCCTGCCGTTACTCTAAAGGGCGATACGGTCAAAATTTGGTCAATATCAACTTGACGTATTTCTTTCAATTTTGCATTTAAAAAACCTGAACACCCCTCATTTTGAAGGTGTGTGTGTGTAGAATGTTGCTCCTATTTTGATTTTGGAATTCACTCTTCAGTTGTCAAAATGCCGTCCAAGCAAGAAGAGCAGCGTATCAAAATTTTGCTCGCGCATCGCGAAAATCCGAGCTACTCGCACGCAAAGTTGGCAAAATCGCTAAAAGTTGCCAAATCAACCGTTACAAATGTTATTAAAGTGTTTGGGGAATGTTTGTCGACAGCCAGGAAGTCTGGATCGGGGGAAATCGAAAACCGGAAGCCGCTGAGACGACAAAGAGAGTTGCCGGTAGTTTCAAGCGAAACCCTAACCTATCTCTCCGAGATGCCGCAAATAAGCTGGGTGTATCGTCTACAACCGTGCATCGAGCCAAAAACGAGCCGGACTATCGACTTACAAGAAGGTAGTGACTCCAAATCGCGATGATAAACAAAATACGACGGCCAAGCGCGATCCCGGAGGCTGTACACGACGATGCTGACGAAGTTTGACTGCGTGGTAATGGACGACGAAACCTACGTCAAAGCCGACTACAAGCAGCTTCCGGGACAGGAGTTTTATACGGCAAAAGGAAGGGGAAAGGTAGCAGATATTTTCAAGCACACGAAACTGTCAAAGTTCGCAAAGAAATATCTGGTTTGGCAAGCCATCTGTACCTGTGGCTTGAAAAGCAGCATTTTCATAGCTTCCGGGACTGTCAACCAAGAAATTTACGTGAAAGAGTGTTTGAATAAACGTCTGCTGCCTTTCCTGAAGAAACACGGTTGTTCCGTACTGTTTTGGCCGGATTTGGCATCTTGCCATTACGGTAAAAGGCCATGGAGTGGTACGCCGCCAACAACGTGCAGGTGGTTCCCAGGACAAGAACCCTCCCAACACGCCAGAGCTCCGCCCAATTGAGAAATACTGGGCTATTGTCAAGCGGAACCTAAAGAAGACCAAAAAACTGCTAAGGACGAGCAGCAGATTCAAGGCAAACTGGCTTTCTGCGGCGAAAAAGGTGGACAAGGTGGCTGTACAAAATCTGATGGCAGGGTCAAGCGTAAGGCCCGGCAATTCGGATTTGGAAAAGCGGAAGCCTAACTGAATATTTTTCCTGAATTTTATACTAATTGAACTTGGAAAAAGAAATTTAATTTGATTTTTTAAATAAACGATTTCACCGATTTACACGCGTTTTCCCTTGACCAAATTTTGACCGTATCACCCTTTATACGGAACTATCAATACACTTTCTCTTCATGTCTATTTGTTCTAGCAATAAAATTACTGTCCGCTCCTAGCGCTTTGCACGGAGATGAGAAATTATCTGCTTCTGCTAACTTCATCAATCTATATTTGTTGATTTTCCGTTAATTTCAGGATAATTTATATTTTTGAAATCGTAAACAAGTTCATAATCAGCATCGTCTGGGCGTTGCCTATGAGAACCTAAGAATAATGAATACTCGATAGCAGTATGGAATTTTTCATTCTTCCAAAGTGGGTCTAAAGCTTCATCAATACTTAAATCTTCAGTACAATTTAGTGAAAATAAAATCAAAATAGCAGTTAAGCTGGTTCGGAACAGGGTGATTTTATCCAAAATAAATTGTTTCATTTTCACCTACAATTGGAAGCAGTAATGATTCGTTATCATTACCGTGAATAAAATCAACTGTTTTCTGGTTTAAATCTCCATAAATGTGCACCTTGGTTTGAGGATCCATGACATGAAATCTAGCCAAAACTGCAAAATTTGGCCAAGATTCCGCGAAAGTCTTCGAGTACGCATGTTTCATCGTCCATTACGATACTGAAGAAAATGCTAGGAAGAACTTTGTGCAAGACGACATTGCTCTAATATTCCAAACTTAGGCAGAAAACATATCCTTCCGTCTGAATTTGTCTTAATTTGCTTACTGGTAATGGTTTAAAAATAAGTAGTAGTACCCACTACTGTATACCTGTTACAATGAACTATGAAAAATACAATGCATTTTTAAACCCCAACAGGATTGTCGTGTTCGGATTTTATCGTGTTCACCGATGGAGAATGACTATCTTGCTGTACATCATCGACCACTAACGGATTCCGTTCACTGAAATGTGCAGTCATTCATCGTAGATTTTCTGATGATGGAGCATCAGTTGGCTGACGAATCCGATCGGATATCTACCCACTTTACAGTTGCTGCCGTGGTTCACGAAGCATGATTTATTCAACATGACTGGGAAAGTTGTCCGGCGCTATATTGCATTATTCTGAGTCTGCAGTCTTACTGTTGATGCATTAATAAATACATAATATTGGATATTGATGTCTCTTTCGACATACTTTTGGTTCTAAGAATCTAGTCACGTTTGCTATACTGCCGCTTTTTGCATTAATAGTCGTGGGTGGATTTTTGGTAATTTTGTTTTTCTTTTCGGAATATTCTAGAATGGTTGAAATCCTAGAAATAATAAACTATTTGTAAAACCGACTTTGTTCCACAAATATCGAAAACTACCTATTTTGTCCACATTGAAAATACTAGTGATAGTCTCATTATATATTTTAACACCCTGTAACACAAAATATAAAATTATTGAAATCATTTAAAAAAAAATGGTGTATCCATATTGAAAACATTCGGGGAGACTGCTGCTTGCTTAAACTAAAAAGATTCTTTTTAATTCTGAATGTAAAATGATTCAAAACTTTAAAATTAAAATCAACATGGGATTGCTCTGCGAATAGTGATAGAATAGCCTTTCAATGGTTGAATCAAGAATTGATTGGAAGTTGTTGATTTAGGAATACAAATATCTAGGAAAAATTTCCAGTTACAATGAAATATGTACTGCCATAATCAACTGCTTTGGTATCATATTTCTAAATGCAAAATTAAGCATGATTGAAAACAGAATTTGAACATTGTGCTGTACTTCCAATGCACAACAATTGTACTTCCGTCTCTTAGCGGTCGCAAATTCTAACATCATCCAAATTCAAATTCACATCCAAACTCGTACATGAATGAATGGTACCAAAATCGCCAATACTCGAGTACCGCAACATAAAACACTCCTCCGATCGGTTGCAACTCGTGGAAGAACGTTAAAAAAATACAACCGAATCTGTCTGTTTGGATTTATGCCGTCTGTTTCTGGTTCTGCACCGGCATCAAACAGACATTGCGAGATTGCTCTTTTCCACTTCCAGTCGATTTCACCCGGAAAGATAACCTAGCAAGTACCCAGTCACCGGGCCGACCGAACGAGCGACCGACCGGGGATTTATTGGAAGCCTATTCCAATCCACTACCTCGCCAGTCATCATATCATCATCAGCAAAAGGCTATAGCTCTACACGTTGTACCGAAATCACAAAGAGTGAAAAGAACATCCCGGCCAGTTTAATTGGAAGAGTGCGCCTCAATGGGTCCTCTGCAGTTGATGAATGGCGAGTCGACGGCGACGGATGTGCGGTAAAGGGTTCTGGCTCGGGAAACTTTATTAACGAGTGCTTCTTGTACAGCCAATGTGCGCTATTTTTGTATTTTGTTTTCTTTTTTGCAGCCAGTATAATTTAACGAGAGAACTTAAACAGCAAATGTTTCATTCAATGAATGTACAAAATAAAATTCGACATTCTAACATTTGAAAAGTTGGTTAAAAAATGGACCATTTGTCATTGTTTCAAGCAAAGCAAGATTTAAGAAAAAAGAAAGGCTCAATAAAACACCCAATTTTTCATGGTTTTTGTTATTTGATTTATTTGAGACTACAGAGAACATAAGCTATGGACATAACAAAGGATGGGCTTTTAAAATCTATTCAAAGATTTTTTGATTGCTTACTTTCAAATCTCTGTTTCTTTTATCAGTGTTAATTACTCAATTCAGTTCATTTAATGATCAGTCTAAAGCAGCCAATTATCAGTTAAATGGAAATCACACTTTGAAAAGTACGCCCGTAGGAATCCTTCAATATTCCACTTTTCCAAAGCAAACAAAAACAACAACCAATCAATTAGTCGTAAAATATGTTCTGTCCTCATTGGAATGTTTCCAAATGTCCCATAAAGATACCGGTGTAAATCACTCCGATGCCTTTCGTTCTTATCTTAACCTTAAGCAGTTGTCTAACCTTTTGTCCTCGCCAAACGGAGTCCGCATCCATTCGCACCAGCGGAGAACCAAACAAAAACAACCTGTTGCAGGCAATTGGGAGGCAAAAACGATAAGAACGAAGTAGAAACGTGTTTTATGACTCCGATGACCATCCGGTTTCACTTGTTGTTCGGTGCACTGTGGATGTCGTCTTCGTCGCCGGGAAAAAAAAGTGGAGGAATATGTTTGCTTAAAAGTAAATATAAGCAGTCTGAGTGGTGAGAATGTCCGATAAAAGAGATAAGCGATGTACGAAAATGCATGTGTTTGATGGAACGCAGGTTGATTATTTTTTCGTGTACCAAATTCAAGGAATGAGACAGAACAATCATTGGAAACCAGACGCAAACCGATTCAGGGGATTTTTTTTCAATGATCACTTCTAGATTTCATTCTAGCGTTTCTGATTACAGGGCAGGATATCTCAGAAATATTTCATCAACCCTTCCCCTTAATATTTATTTGAATTTATATTTTAAGTTTACAAACTTATACAGCTACCTCTTAAAGTTTCTTTGCGTAAATTGTTCTTCAATTGCATAGAGATGGGGGAGGTAGCTCATCAAATCTTCCTGTCCGCCTCTAGGCATCTTGCTATGAGGTACCAGGTGGGTCTCCACCGATTACCTGAAGATCTGCCAAATTTGGATAACGTCTGCATTGAGTTATCTCAAATTTTAATAACCGTCCACTATATCACAAACCATTGCGATTGATTGAGTGGATTGGAGATAATGAAATCATGGCGTATACAGGGTGCGGCAGAAAATAATGAGAAAATGTTCAAACTTGAGTATTGGGTTAATTTTTGTAGCTAGTGAGTAATTTCTATCGAAAGTGTATTTGTTTGTGTTTACTTTCAAGTGCCACATCCAAAAATTCTATTTGTTTTATTGCACATTCGTCAAAATGTTCGCGAAAGATGTGAACACCAGTTTGTTGCTCGCCCAGAAGAAGCCGAAAGAGATTTCCAAGGTGGTATGGTGCCATTTGGCAACAGTTTACCGCATAAAAAAGTCCCTGCATGATGGTCCTAAGCAGCGAAAGCCGGAAAACGGACGTCCGCGTTTGCACGCACGCCGAACGTGATCAAATCGGTCCGTGCAAAAATTGCTCGCAACCCGGTGCGTGCCATAAGAAAACTTGCAAAGAAAGCCAATATTTCGGAGAAATCCATGCTCAAACCCATTCCATCATCATAGAAGACCTGCATGCATCTTCCATATCCAGAGTAAAATGCCACTTTATTACGGACCGGGTCAAGGAACTACGATTGACTCATTCCAAGAGATTGCTTTCCTTGTTGAAGAAGGAAAAAATGATAATCCTGTTCTCCGACGAAAAGCTTTTCAGTATCGATGCTGTAGCCGACAGCCGCAAGGACCGGTTCATTTCACCGCAGAAAATGAAGAACATTCCGGAAAAAGTAAAATTCAAATTTCAAACCAAACATCCAGCTGGTGTCATGATGTTTGGCTTGGTGGCGTCCAACGGTTTGAAAATGCCGCCTGTTTTCATTGATGCTGGAGTTAAAATCAATACCGAAGTGTATATCGGTATTTTAAAGGACCAAGTGCTTCCTTGGGTGAAGGCCATCTTCTCCGAGGACCAAAACGTTGTCCTACAGCAGGATGGAGTGCCGTGTCACACGTCCAATCGAACCCAACAATGGTTGAATGATAACATGAAGTTTTGGCCGAAGGATTTGTGGCCCGCTAGCAGTCCAGATCTTGATCCGTTGGATTATTCGATTTGGGCATATGTTGAAGCACCAGCCTGCAAAACATCACACCCTAGTGTGAAAGTCAACCATAACACGCACATGACAGTCAATGTCGGAGGCGTCGGCTCGAGGATGTTATTAATAAAAATGGAGGACACATTGAATAAATTTGTTTAAATGGACTTCATATAGATAACTGCACTCGAAAATGTTGATATTATTGCTTGAATTAGTTGAAAATGTGATTTGAAAGAAATAGAACAATATTTCGCATTATTTTCTGGCGCACCCTGTAGGGCCAAGGCTCCTCCGGGTTGTGCTAAATCGATGAGCTTGGACATCAACAGGAGCAAAGTTGCCAGAAGGCACGAAATGCATCTACGGACTTTTATTTTTGTCAGGTCCCTCAATCATGGTTTTAGATGAAATAGCGTGGATTGTTCTTTATATTGTACTAGCTGAACCCGGTGTGAGCCTTGCTACGCTTGAAGTCTACGCTGATGAATGAAAATTTAATAGAACTGGCGCGTTAATAGTATTTTTTCGGAATGAGTTTTGTTAAAATATTTTCGTTTTCTAATCCAACCCTTGAATCGGTAGTTTTTACCGGTTTTTCTTTCTGTGTAGAAACATTCCATAGAAAAATCATTTATCTTCAAACGAAGCCGTTACCTGCCAGTTTGAACATAATTTTCTCTTGGATAACCTTAGATTAACTTCTTGGGCATAATTTTGCACTGAGAGTAGCTCAAGTATCCCCCTTGATTAAGAAGTGGTTCAAATGTCTATCATAACATAGTTACGACCACAATGCACTATGGTCCGAATTGACAAATTTCGCGACAAAAATCGATAACTCGAAAACCATTATCTTTAGACAGACTGTGTCTTCAGAAGATTTGATTTTTAAAATAAGATCTATCTTTTGGCTTGGGTTGTGACTAGATTGTCCTTTTATATCCATAATAAAATTTCAACTTTTATTCTTATGGTTTAGGAGGAGTTTTTGCTTCAACAGGATTGTAGATACTTCAATTTAATGAACTTTAGTGAAGAAATTTTAATTCTATCTCATCTGCGTATCGTTTTATAACAGTTTTTCTAACTTTCCTTAGGGTGGGACTTGAAGTCATCTATGCAGAGTTTTCAAATTCAAATTGAAATAAGAAAGTTACAGCAAAAAAACTATTTTTTCAAGTCCCACCCTAAGGAAAGTTAGAAAAACTGTTATAAAACGATACGTAGATGAGATAGAATTAAAATTTCTTCACCAAAGTTCATTAAATTAAAGTATCTACAATCCTGTTGAAGCAAAAACTCCTCTAAACCATAAGAATAAAAAGTTGAAATTTTTATTATGAACATAAAAGGACCACCCTAGTTACAACCCAAACCAAAAGATAGATCTTATTTTAAAAATCAAATCTTCTGAAGACACCATCTGTCTAAAGTTAATGGTTTTCGAGTTATCGATTTTTGTCGTGAAATTTGTCCATTCGGACCATAGAGCAATGGTATGAACGTATTCAATGAGCTGGCTTGACCAGAAGATGTCGTTTGCTGCGTATGCATCTTATCATCATGTAGAAGCTGATGGTGCAAATAAGAACCACCATTCCCAGGTAACCAATAAGCATTAGCATATGCAGTAAATCAACCTTAAATTTGCCATATTAGCATTATATCAGCATCTTGAATGCTATCTTTTGTAAAATTGGATTTCAAATGCTATTTAAAGTAATAAGCATTCCAAATGCAAAATAGCATTAATGAAGCATTATTCTACACACTAAGACCAACACTGAGACCGACACATGCAAGCGTCCTTTAGCACTTAAGAATGAGTTCAAAAAGATGAGAAAATAAGTTGAATCAAACACATCTTTCGTCGAAATGCGTATGTGTCAGTATCATGAGACATAATTTTACACGAAATCTTCTTTTACGTTCCCCGACTTTTTACAAACATGAATTACGTTTCGTGTAAAATTCATAATTTCTAAGTGTGTAGCATTGCACTAAAGTAGCCGTACATTGGGCCAAAAGTGGCATTTATGTTGCATGTAAGGCGAATTAATTGCTTAATAGGCTGCCGTTAAGACGCTTTGGAACTGCTTATTGGTTACCTGGGTTCTTTCGACAGGGGGTGTTTACAAGCCTTAAAATGTTTTTTTCAAGCATTTTCTACAATTTTTTTTATCCTTGATAAATGTCCACTGCAACTGTGGATTCATCTTCAGGAAATTTTCAAATTTGTCCAACGTCAGACAGCCCTTGCGGCAGGCGTAGCATATCTTTTGTCCGGTCTTGTTTTCGACAGCCTCCGATTGAGTGTACAAATAAGCTTTTTCCTTACGGTTGCGACGGTTGTGTGTTTGGAAAAACAAATGCAACGTGAACCTGAGCTGGCTGCTGCCCTTCGAGCAATGATTCAGGACTACGAGATGAAGGGATATATTCAGGAATTGTCAGCCACAGACAAGCATGCACCAATAACTCGTATTTGGTATTTGACGATTTTTCCAGTAACGAACCCAAACAAACCCAACAAGCCCACAGAGTATCGCTGAATACCTTTCTCCTCAAAGGTCTAGTACAACTGAAGTTTGTACCTATCGTTCAGCAACGGTTTCGGAAGTTTCGAGTTGGTGTTTCAGGAGACATACGCGAGATGTTCGACCAAGTTTTGACAAACAAGGAGGATAAACATTGCTTAAGATTCTTCTGGATAGCTGACCCTCAAAATCCGAATCGTGTACGTGATGAACGTTATGACTTTTGGGGCAGCGTGCTCATCTATCAGTGCCTAATATGTCAAAAACCAGAACGCTGAACGATCTGCCCACGACATTCCAGAAGCCGTGGATGCCATCATTACCGATCATTATTTGGACGATATGCTTTCGAGCGTCGAGAGTGAGGATGAAGCTTTGAGACTGGCGACTAATGTTCGTTTTATTCAAATTCCAAAGCTGTTCTTGACGCGATGAAAAACTCGTCAACTTCGGAGAAAGATCTCAACATAATCTCCGAAGTCGCGACTGAAAAATGTATGTGGTTGAACACTTCTACTAATACTTCCACCTTCAGGCTGCCCGCCAGATTGAATCAGGAGGAAGGGCTGTTTAGCGGTCAGCGAGCTCCAACAAAGCGCGAAATGTTTCAAGTTTTAATGACGATCTTTGGTCCATTAAGGTTCTTGGCAAACGTTCTGATCTGAAGGTTCTCTTGCAAGAGGTATGGCGAAACGGAACCGGTTGGTACGAGCCGATAGCTGATGAGCAAAGTGGCAAAGTGGCATACATGGCTCGCAGTTCTGAGTCAAGTAGAAGTGGTGTCCAAACACAGATGCTATCGAGTTCGAACCCTCAACGAAAACCGAAAACACGGAGCAACTGCATATATTTGTGGATGCCAGCGAGAGGATATGCTGCAGTTGCTTACTTACGCTTCGAAGAAGAAGGAGTAATCGAATGTGCCTTTCTGATAGCGAAAACGCATGTAGCACCGTTGAGATTCGTGTCGATTCGCTGCCTCGAACTACAAGCGGCTGTAATAGGAGCTAGGATGGCCAAATCTATTGCCGTGGAACACACAATAACCATTCTCGATCGATTCTCTAGACAGATTCGAAGGATGTAATTTGTTGGCTGGATTCTGATCACCGTCGTTATAGTCAATTTGTCGCATTTCGGGTTGAAGAGATACTGGAAAGCAAGGAGTTGTCTGAATAGCCATGGGTATCAACGAAACTAAACGTTGCCGACGAAGAAACCAAGTGGCAGAAACTCCCCGGATTTTTCACCCTTTAACCGATGGTTTCGTGGACCTCCTTTTATCTGGAAACCTCAGAATAAATGGCCAGCATTGCGGAAACGTGCTGGAACTATATCAGAAGAGTAGGAGCTTGTAGTACATGTCCATCATGTCAAGGAAGCAGTTGTCAATTTGGAACATTTCTCCAGCTGGAATCGGCTCCTACGTGGTTGGATTCTACGGCTCACTCGCAAAATTGGGCCAAATCGGGCCAAATTGTGAGGAGATTCACCATTGGTTGGAATTCTGACAAAAGAAGAACTACAAGAAGCAGAACTGTTCATCTATAAGCAGGCACAAGTAGCTGCGTACACCGAAGAGCAAGCACTGGTTACCAATGCAACATTATCAGAGCTGAGAATCTGCAAGTTACCGAATAAAAAGGTCAACTATGTGCATATGCTGGGCGTCTGTAGTAGATCGCCGCGTCGAAAAACGATGGAGAGTTCTCTTCACTTGTATGACGGTACGTGCGATAAACATTGAGATAGCGCATACACTCGACACTGACTCATGTATGGCCATTAGAAATTTCATGACACGACGTGGGACACCCATACAGTTCTTCAGTGACCGAGAAACTAATTTCATTGGTGCTAACCGAGAGTTGCGAGAAGCCTTCCGGAACATCAATCACAATAAACTATTGAAAAACATTGTGTCGACTGAATTACAGTGGTCCTTCAATCCACCGAGTTCACCTCACACGGGAGGTTCATGGGAAAGGTAAGTGCAATCGGTGAAGAAAGTCTTGAATCAACTGAAGCTACTCAGACATCCTACCGATGAAGTTCTGCGCAACACATTCGCCGAAATTGAGAATGTCATCAACTCTAGGCCACTTGTGTACATCCTGGTTGATGAAGAGACTTGACCAGCATTAACACCGAATCATTTATAGTGGGTTCATCACGTGGATGAAAAGCAATGATCTCTTTCGACGATACGCCTACTACGCTACGGAAAAATTGGAAAACTTCACTGGTCAACCCCAAAATCCCAACATTGCTTCATTAGTTCTCGAGTTATGCAGAAATTTGTGTTTCATTCGTATGGAAGCCCCCTTCCCCCTTTCAGATTAAATTTGTGTTTAATTTGTAAGAGCCCCCCTCTACTAGAAAGAAAAGGGATCTCGAACCACCGTAGAAACATTTGTTGCCTAAAAAATCCCCGCATGCCAAATATCGTACCATTTGCTTTATTAGTTCTCGAGTTATGCAGAAATTCCAAGCCTATATGGGTCAGACAGACAGCCAGAAGTTCATTTTTATATATTTAGATAGATTATTAGGCTATGGAGGAATCCAGGCAACGCAAAAGTGAGGTTAAACGTCGTAGATGGCGCTCTTTTAAAATAGTTTTCCGAGCTATCTAAGCCCAGTAATTGGTGATAAAAAAGTAAAAAAATCGACGGAAAAGACGTTACTGTCTACAGATGGAAACGTAGCTAGGAAGTTTTTAGCAATTTCAGTTTTAGATGATACCCCAACTAACATTTTTAGTTGCCTAAGTCGAAGTTAAGAACTTATAAGCTGTTTTATAATTGTATAAAAGCAAGTGAAGCTGAATAAGCTATAAGCAGAATTAAAAAATCGATACAGTTCTTATGCTTAATGTAACACAGCTTTAACACAACATTTAGCTTTAGGTTGCATATTTTGAAAAGAAAGCTCTTATGCGAACAATGTTTGTCTGCATTTACACAGCTTGTTTTGTAGCTAAGAAATTAGTCGGTTAAGCTTTTGAATTATCATTCTGTGTTCTCTTACACAGTTTTATTTGTTGGCTTTGTAACAGCTTTTCAAAAGACTTTGTATTAGAAATACCTTAGCCGCTATACAGCTTAGTGATTATAGCTGTATAAAATGTTGTATAAGTACATTGAGCGAACAAATCGAGAAGATTTCATTCGAATATCGTATGGAAATTTGCCAGAAGACATTTTTTGCATATTTTATACGATTTCCTTATGGAAAGAAATCAGATGACGATCGTATGAATATTTTCCTCGAATAAAAAAAAAGTTACAATCAGGATGCGAACCATGACCCTCGGCATCCAGAGCCGAGCCACAATCCCACGAGACTGTACACGCTTCATAAGTGATGTCAATTTAAAGTGTAGAAGAGGCATGCTTTTATCGATCAATGCAACAATAATCTTTTAATACGATCTCTTATGGCTTTGTGGTTAAAAGTTCCGATTGTAGGGATAATTTCCTGAGTGTAGTTGCGGCACAGAGTATGCAGCATATATGCAGTCATTTATATGGAGTTCTTGAGCTTAAGCTCTTGAATTAAGTCTGAGCTATCAAACGAAATGAAAAAAAATACCGTCCATTTTATCGAGCAGAGCGTTTAGATTTCAAAATATTTCGAAGGATGTTGAAAAAAATTAAGAAAAGCGGTACTTACTATTGAAAACGAAATCTGAGAAATTATGAAGCTTATTTGAGAAATTTATATTCGGAGATTTGCGTAATTGACAGTGCTGTCGAAAATTGCTTTCAAATAAACAATCTAAATTCCACTGAGCAGAAGATCAGGTGTTCAATTCCCGGTCTTAGTGGATTTTTTTTAATCACAGGAAATTCATTAATATAGCAATGATATATATAGCAATCTATAACAACAGTTATAAATGAAATTGATATTAATGTAGTTTAAAAAAATTATAACAAATGAATCCAAGCGCTGCACAGATAACAACGTCAATTGGATGGTGATCATGTTTAGATTATAGGAATCTCGGTAACACTGATTTTCAAAACAGTATAAACCTGATGTAGAAGGAGATGTTCGCTCATCACCATGAGGCACCAAGAGTGAACAACAATGTTTTTTGCTAGAATGAAAGATGTGAAGAGAAAGCGTTGAAAGGTCCGTCAGAGTGCGGCAGGTAGGAAAATTAACAGATGTTTTTGAAAATTGAGCGAAAGGGCATGTATCCAATGGTACTCGAACCATGGAACAATTATACTGGTGGGAACCAGTATCGCATCGCTTCACTATGTTTCTCTCCGAGGTCTCTACGTTGGAGACGACGAGAAAAAACATTAGTGATCGTCAGTCGTTGCGAATCAAAACAAACCCAAAAAAGGAGAGTTCCTCTCCCATGTGCGCATCAGTAAACAGAGTGCACACAATAGATCGCTAAGAATAAACTATACAAGCCACAGTGGTACATGAGCGTCTTTCCATGCGTCAATTTTTGCCTGTTGAAGTGGCGGACTTGTTCCGTCGCTACAACCTACCCCGCAGTGGGATGTTAGGCAAAGATTGACGTCCATGGTTCGAGTACCATTGGATACATGCCCTTTCGCTCAATTTTCAAAAACATCTGTTAATTTTCCTACCTGCCGCACTCTGACGGAACTTTCAACACATTCTCTTCACATCTTTCATTCTAGCCAAAAACATTGTTGTTCACTCTTGGTGCCTCATGGTGATGAGCGAACATCTCCTTCTACATCATAATCGTTACTCCTCGCACGGAGAATACATAACATAACAATTAATGTATGAGTATAAACCTGTTCGTAAAAAGCTTCAGCAATTATTGTTGTTCAGCATTATTAGAACTAAAATATGGTTTGAACACTTTGAATACGGGTACTGGAATTCCTCACAGCTGATATGGATCTGAGGATGCATTCACCGTTCTTATGGTGAAGGTGCAGAGTTCGAATCTGGTAAGTACACGGGAAAGTGATTTATAAATATACACTTATATATAAACATTATAATACAAAGTTCATTAAGTTAAATGTTAATTACGCATTACAACGATAAAACAGCACCATTGCCGTAATACCGTCCACGAGTATTGTAAAAAGTGTTTGACATACATATTTTTTCGATTGCTGTATAGTGACTATGTTTAAGCGTTTATATCAACGTGTTAAGACTACCAATAAAAAGCTGCTTGCCACAGTTCTAAAAATAGAAATTGCGATGAAACAAATAAATATGCTGAATATGCGTTTCAAAAATACTGTCTTTGAGAACAGTTACGTAATAAGTTGTATAATTTTTGGATAAAAGCTTCCCAGGCTATAAACCGATTACATATTCTGCTTGACAGTTTTTTTCATTTTCATGAAGCTGAGTAGATTCGCCAGATTTGCTTGTGAAAATATTGGCTGGGCGCTTGTGCAATCACTACTTAACCATTACTCAGTTTAAAATTGTATACGTATTGCCTATGAAGCGTTTATCTGATTAAAAATTTTACTTGAGATGATGTTTAACCTCACTTTAGCTTTAGTTGGATTTCTCAATTATACAACATATAACTAAACTTATTATTCTGTTAATTTTAAGTTTCAATCTTATTTTCAATCTAAATAAATCATAAATTAGCTGTTTTGACAGACTTCTTAAAAGTGTGTACCAATAAATTAGTCGAACGTAAATTTGTTTTAACAAGGAACTCGAACAACTGTAGACAATGAATTTCACACACCAAAGCTGCCTTTAGAACAGCTACTTTGTTAACTTTTTACTCTTGACTAATTTTGTGTCTTGACGATGTTATTACAACGGATATATTATATGGTGTATTGTTAAGTATTTAATATTCATGGGGCACAAACAAACCATACTTTTCTCCTCAATTATGATGATGGATTTGTAGTTTTTTTTTATTGTCGATAATGTAATTAAAGTAGTATCTTCTTTCTGTAGTGTTCAAAAGTTAAAGCATCACGTGCCTAAACAGGTATAGATGTATATTCATTTTAACAAATTGAAAGCTTATGCTGTTTGATGGATACATTGAATTAGTAGTGTGCCGTCTGGTTAAATGTCAGAAGTGTTTTGAAAATACGGTTTTTGCCCATCGTTTTTGAACTTAGCGGGATTTGTAATTACTGGCAATGTCCTGGATTTTGTCGGCCTTTTTGATCACTGAGCTATGTTCACGAAAATTTGAAGTTGAAATTCGGCGTTTTTCTAATTAAAAACTACGCTATATAGTGATATATCTGATATATATTTATATCTTTAAATGTAATCAGATCGGTGCTTGTTTTTGTTTGTAAATCTGATAATATCATTGTTCAATTTAAATTATCTTAAAGATAAACCGCCTAACTCAAACCTTTCTGGGGGTATGTGATGAGACCATCATCATCATCTCAATTTCAGTGAGCGATAATAAGGCTTATAAGGCGCTATAAACTTGACAAATTATTGCAAGACTTCTGATTCAAATGCCAAAGGCGGCCCACAGGCAAAGGAGCATCAAATAATCTTTCTGGCATCCATGCTCCCAACGATAAAATATAAATAATCACATTGTTTAGCTCTATATGGAAGCGTTTGGTACGAGAGGTCTAAGCTTTCTTCCTTCCCTTGATTCGAAGTAGTAGAGCGACTTCAGACACTCTTTCTGTAATCGATCTTTTTCTTTGAGTCCTCTCTGTGGCACATACTACACAGTTGGCCTGGCCGGTGACGAGACAAATGATGCATTCAAGAAGTCATAATTATCCAATATGCTTTCAAGAATTGGCTGCTTTAGTGTCAGATTAGATTAGATAAATTATTCTTTTTAAGAGATGTTTGATGTTGACCTTGATAAAAACGCACATTCTTGGTAATACGTTTACCTTATTGTTCTAATTTAGAGTTTTTCAAATGCCAGATTATTGTTCTAATATGAATATAATTAAACACCATTTTTTCTTTCGACAATTGCTGGCACATCTATTTACCAAACTCAAGCTAAGGTTAATGGGAGAGATTTGAAGAACGGAGGTCTTTGTCCACAAAAAACTGGAATGCATGCCTTGATTGTGATTTATAGCATAAGCATAAGCATAAGATTATTGATCTCCCGTTGTTTGCTACTTCGTGGTTGATCGAAGCCAACTGAAGTTGAAACCGTCTAAATTCATTTTTGCTTACTGTGCATCGGTTCTGATAATTGATTTTAAAGATCGGGTTCATAAGGACGTTGTACTTTTTCAAATAGTTCAACCAGAGCTGGAAAATCTCAAGGCCATCATGTAACGATGACAAACCAGGCCTTCTCACTGTCACCAGAAGAAACGAACTATCATGAGCTTTCTTGTCATTCTCACACCATAATTCGGTCCTAAGATTTTTTCATTTTTTTTTGTTTTAGAAATATCTTACTAGTTTACATAAAATTAGCCAAGCAATAATATGCTATCGACAAAGAGGAAATTGTTTTTGAAGTTATAAGATAAATCTCACAATTATACCAATAAATGAGCTTGTAGGAGCGATGACCAAAACACTGTCACGTGCTGTCACGACGAAAAAATCGATGAGAATTTGAAGAAAAATTGAGGATTCACGGAACTACTTTTGATAATATTGACCTGGAGCGTGGAGTAAAACGGGAGTGTAATTATTGTATAGTTAGGACTCGCAAATCTGAAATGTGGTATGAAACTTTGAAGAATTGTGTAGTGTGTTTTTGTTGTGTTAATTTCTCGAGTAATTTATGATTAGAGCTTAAAAGCCATTTGTGAACAATGGCTTCAAACGTTGATCTCTCACGAATTACAAGAATCCTATACCCTAACCCAGCTACTCCATACGATAGAGCTAACATTCTTCTACCAGATGCTGCTTGCATTTCACGAGAGTGATTTAAGATTCAAGAAAAATCGACACTTTTTTACAGATTTTCCGAAACGGGATTCAAACTGACGATCTACCAACTCAACACAGCCGTCAGCACCGTTCAACCAGATCGCCTACCAACCACGTCGTTCCACGCTCCACCTTCCAAATTTACGATTTCCCGAAGTCCCAAATTACGAACTCAGCGAAATGAACTTTGGAAATTCATTAGATTATATTATGATTTTTTTCTTCAAAACAGTATGAACTGATGTTGAAAAATAAAATTATGGAGAAACCTAGTATCGAACCGTGAACTACGGATCCAGTGACTTGACCATTAGCAAATTTTAAGTATGAACAAGAAAGGCCACAGACGTACAAGAAGACCGTCGTACAAAACAAAATTCATTCATAAGTTACGCTTATGAAATTAGAAAGCATCGTTCATAAGGTACATGAAATTTGTAAGTTTATTTGCCTGAGTGAATGAGTTCGCACCGCCATTATTGCAACCCGGCGACGCACTTGAACCATTTTTTCCGCCTTTGTTGGTCTCCATTTTGATTCTCCAAATCCCATTGATAACCGCAGCCGATTCCGCTCCGAAGCCGCAATTCGTTCGTCGGCAAAGTAGGAACCGACAAAGAAGTTCGGCAGTAGAATTGTTCGAAATTCATCGGTAAAAGAGAGACAGCAATACCGCGAGTAACCCATGCGCGTGCAAACAACAAACATTTGAAAAGGAAAAAAGGAAATGGAAAGGATATTAAAGTGACCTAGGTTCAAATTATAACATATTCAAAATAATAAATATGTTGCTTAATCTTTTCCACCACAGATGTTAGATGTGTTTTGTTTTTTTTGTTTTTTTGTTTAGCCGCTATGTTTTGCGTGATGTCAAAATGCTAAAATAATTCTTGCGGTTCGATTAGTTAGATTTTATTGGTTTGTAGTTTTTTTCGGTATTTTACTCCAAGATGCTGTTGGAGCCACTCACAAAGAGTGATAGGAGTTTTTCATGAGGAAACTCAGGTAAATTTTTCTTGAGAACCAATTTGAACTGATTTATACCAGCAGTAAGGATACTGTTGAGGCCAATTATAAAGGGTTATAGTGCTTTTTCCTTGACGAAATCTGTTGAAAGTTTGCAAATAAAAAATAAATAAATAAGAGATTAGAACCAATGAGAACCTAATTGAATCAAAAATAAAGATGTTTTAAGTTTACTACTACTCTTTGTCAGCGGGGGCCACTCACAAAGTAAAAGAGTGGTTTTTCATAGACTGCACGTAGTTATGGTTGCTAATCCGTGGTTAGGGCTGCCATTCACTGTTCACGGTTCAGTGATTCAATAACGGCACTTGGAACGTCCTTGCATTCAGGTGGGAAAAGAGAAGAAATGTTAGTGTAACCTTTGCTGTTAAGAGACCGCATTTAACTCTGCATTTCATTAAAGGTCCTGTCCGATACTAAATTTTGATCGATCTCTGTTCGATAACTTTAAAATCCTTTATAAAATAATGTTTCAGTTTTGAAAATAACTAAGGATCGTTTGAAGTTTGCTAATTTTCTGCAATCGGAGCCCGGTGGTTGCAGGCATGTGTTGTTTTCCCTATTAAAGGCTGACTGAAAGTAAATTGGTACGCCCCTCGCGCGCTACTAGCACGCCTCTAGTGTTGGGAATCAAACATCTTTGACAGTGGTTTGTTTGCACTTCTATAGAGAACAACTGGTGCAAGTTTGATCAAAGTAGACGATCGTATTCAGGAATAACGTCAAATGAAAAAAAAAAAAAAAGAAAAAAAAAGTTGTGCAGAAACACCTGGAAAATCCGGTCTGATCCGGTTCTAAGCTTGCTAAGTGCTGAAGATGCCGAAAACAACAGTTTGTCGATTGCTCAAAACGCTGAGTGTGGAAAGGAATCAGCGGACCTACGCAAAAACTGGAACCAGGGATCGTTAGCAATGTGTTGAGGTGCGTTAAAGCCAACCCCGGTCTTTTGATTCGAGATGTGGCCAGAAGGTACAACGCCAACTTCAAACTTTGCGAAACATCTTTGCCAGGGAAGAAAACAAATCGTGAAACAGAATTCTGTGACCGGAAAGGATCGATTTTATCCCCAAGTTAATAAATCCTTCGAATTGACCGGAATTTCGACCAATCGAAAAATACTGGGCAATTCCAAAGCAGCGACTTCGATGAAGCGTGGGGCAGTCTAGGACATCCAGCAAATGTGGGCAAAATGGAAGAAATGTGCTGATTCCGTGTTCATTGCCACTGTGCGGACACTGATGGGCTCCATCAAGAGGAAGGTTTGAGATTTCGTTTGAAAGAAATGTAACCACCTAATGCTGTAACTTGGAAGTTTTAATAAAAGTACTGTAAAGCAACCATTTATGAACTTTTTAAACTTATTCCATCACGAATTACAGGTCTTTTTGTGCGAACCAATTTACTTTAAGTCAGCATTTACAGGTATACCTCGATAGCACGTACATCAACTTTGTCGCTTCAAACCACAGTCGCATAAAAACTACTGGTTGAATCTGAAATCTTATATGACTAAAAGGAAGAGCAACGTTCTGCTCTTTCTTTTGGTTGAAATAAATTGCACATACAATCAGTAGTTTTTATGCAATTTCGATTTGAAGTGAGCAAGTTTATGCACGTACTATTGAGGTATACCTGTGCTATGCATATCGATTGAATTTAGCCAAATTAAAGACATTTTATGACCGCAAACGTAGTCTGTTAGCTTAACCAGTGAAATCATGATAGCTGAAATATTTGAGGACACGCAAATCTCACACAAGTGTATAACTATATATAATTTAATGAATAAAGTCTTAACTGCTTTAGCATTAATCGATTAACATGACGCCAACACCATTGTTGCTGAATTTGTGAAATATTTGATGTAAGGAATTTCATCCCAATACTCTAAAATAAATTTCCTATAAAAGAAATTTCTTTTTTTGTCGGACCACCTTATCTCGAAGTTGGTTAGCCAAATGACAAAATAAAAAATATGGGTCATATACTTTCCAAAAAGAACAAAACTACAGAATATCAACAAATTCCGAGAGGTAGTTATTCATTTTTCATGGAATGATTTTCTCAGTTTCCACTCTATCTTCCAGCATTTTAAAAACGCAATCAAATTTTTCCGAATTTAATTGCATAATATCGATCAACATAAATATGTTCCAATCAGAACTCTATCCCCGTTGTACATTCGAACAATGGAACTGCGCCAGTGTCATATTCCGAGCCTGTCAGAATTAATTTACATTACCCGTTTTGCCGTTAAAATTATTATAAATTCCGTTCGAATGACACTCAATCGTAATTACCATAATAAATTGCAAATTGATACGTTACACACCAGTCGCATCGTTCAATTGGTCCTGGAACGGTCCTGGGTACACATGTAGGACAGCCGGCAGGAGTGCGTTGCTGGGAAAACAGTAGAGGCATTGTCATCCGCACAGATCTACGCAAATCGGCTGAGCAGGTCACATCGAATAATGGTTGCTTTCCGGTTGAAAATATGTATGGCATACACGCAGCACGGATGCTCGTGGGGTGGTAAATATTGCAGCGATAATTACATTATGAGCAACCAAATCCATCGAATGGCATAATTTATGATCGTAGATATTTGTCCGCACTAATGATTGTGGTCGGTCAATATTGAAACTGAGGTGCAGCGCTTTGTGAACATTGATGTTTGTTGATCCACTGCAGTACTCTGGCCACAACGGGATTGTTGAAACATTCAAGTTTTTTCCTCGGCTATTGGATTGTTCAAGTTGATTGAATTTCAGGTTCCGGAATTTCTACACTGCTGAAAATTCATACAATTTCCATTCATGCTTTTCTCTCTTCGGTCCGACTCTCTTTCATTGAAATTGAAATAGGTTCCTACGTTGCGATGAATGATGGATGCTGTGCCTTGTCCTATACCGTACCTGTGAAGCAAAAATACATTCGTGTGCATCTGTTTTTCCTCCTCCGGTTTGATTGGATATCTTGGATAAACATTGTTTTCTGCATATCTACAAAACCCAAACCCGGTGAGACTGTGCAAGCACGTGTTTCATCGGGAAAACAACGGTACATGAAGGTTTTCATCCTATTCACCGCATCCACTTGCTCTATCGGTAACCGCGAATGTCCTTGCTTCTATTAGCTTACGGTTCCAATGTGGGTTTCCATGCATCTGCGGTTTATTGCTGCGGTACTACATATGGGGGTGTATCTTGACTCCCTGTGTGGAAGGACCTGCAGTTCACAGAATACACAATGGTCGTATGGCAGAAATAAAAAACTGGAAATCAGATGGACAGCTAAATTCGCTGCTGTGATACGGCTAATCCTGAATTACTCCAGTTTTTTCGTTTAGTGGTTAACAGTTAACACGAGAGAAAAAACAAAACTAAAAGCTGACCCACAATGCCCACAATATATGCGTTTGCGTTCCATTCCAATTTGACAGAAAACCTATGGAAAAACTGTTAAATTATCGCAAGCGCATCCCCAACATATCAATTCTAGACAAAATCGTCAAAAGGTCGAAAGTAACAATTGTAGACAATGACTTAAATCATAAATTTCCTGGAAGTTCCAGGTTGCTTACATCTACACCCAGTAGCAAAAAAAAAAGCCGAGCAAAATTTTGCTTCCAAAAAACGCGTTGTTCAACCTTCTGTAACTTTGTCAATTATCAATATATTTTTGGCTGAAAATTTCACAACATCATAATTTATTTATTTATTTATTTATTTATTTATTTATATTATTCAAACTAATAAAACATCTTATTGAAATGTAATGGGGAAAATCCATGTGGCGTAAAAACCCCCTATCTCTAAACCGTACACTACATTCATCAACAAAAATAGAAGGAATGCAAAGCAAGTAAACAGAATTAATTCTAGTACACACATAAAACTTGTCAGAAAAATTAAAAATAATCAGTCGTCTGGTATCCAGTATGTAGTATTTCTCAGCATTTCCGAACTAGCGGCCTTCCATCCAACTACGCTGAATCCGGTGACCGAAGGTCTCAGCGGAACAGTTGAAGTCAAACAGGGCATAGAGTTCATTGAAGCGCGATGACATGAATCGAATTGGATCGTGTTGGCCGTAGTTTGCAGCACGAGTTCCGAGCTGCAGAAAATTTCTTGTTTGCAGAACTCGTTCAGGAGCGTAGATAGATAGTTCTGCCAGAATTCCTGAAGTCGATTTCACTCCGCTTTGCGCAAAGACTGCTTGCATGACTGTACGGCATGTTCCAATGTTTCATGCAAAGTGAGCAATATCCTGCTACGGTGGAAAACAGGATCATTCACGGCAGATGACGTAGAGCATAACGAACGTTTCACAGCTTCAATCCTCGCAATCCAGTCAGCTGTAGTCCAAACCATTCGATGGAAACAGTTCAAACTTTGTCCACATAGTTTTCTGTGTTGTTTCAAGCTATGGAGAAATTTTTAATACGGTATCTAAATTTTTCACAGAAATACGGATTTTTTAAATTGCTATGTCCAAAAATGACTTTTTTCACATATGTTATGATAACTTCAAATTTATAAATTTTATCAACATAAAATTTTGGTCACATTAGGTCTATACATTGATTATGATGTTGTGAAATTTTCCGCCAAAAATATATTGATAATTGACAAAGTTACAGAAGGTTGAACAACGCGTTTTTTGGAGGCAAAATTTTGCTCGGCTTTTTTTTTTGCTACTGAGTGTGTATCTACACTGAAAATTTATTTTCGTAAATTAGCTTTCACTCGTTTCGTAAACATGGATTTTGTACATAGAACAAATGTCTCGTTAATCGTATGAAACATTCATATTGCTTGTCATCTGACAAAATGCTATCATTACACCCCTTTTGTACAATGCACAAAATTGATTTCGTGAAGACCAGCCAATCGCTGCTTCTCTTCGATCGTACTCATTAATGTTGGTGTTCCTGCTGGGATGGCGGGAATCATTAATTTATCCCAAAATAGAAATGAAAGCGCTGTCGAGAGTTCGAACGTCATGCACAATAATTAAGTAGCTTCTTACGAGTCAACATGGTTTAGTGAGATCAACCACGGACTCAATAACAGCTCTTCCTAAAAATATAGGAACGAGCCCCATTTCAGAAACATTAAAAAATAAAACGCTGAACCACATCTTCTCGTGGTTGCGCTTTTTTTTCAATTATATTTTGAGCCGATAAAGTAGATCTGTCAGGTTCATACAACCACCGGAGAGACTTTTCCTCTTTTTGGTAACAAATTACTCGTAGCTCTTCGTATTGTTTTCGTAGAATGAACAAATGTTCTTTCTGTGCCAACAAATGCTTCGTGCGATTGACAGTTGCACATGTGGCATTAAATACAAAGGTAGCTTCTTAAAATGACCAAATCAATTTCGTTGCAGAAAACAACGAATAGATTTGTTAGTCCTACCTTCGATTTCGTTATATAAACGAAAATTAATTTTCAGTGTACTACCGGTGGAAAGGTAATAACTCCCTCTATCTGTTTCTGGTGGTAATTTTTTTATAGGAAGCAAGCAGATCTTAGAAAAATACGCTAGAAGTCATTGTTTACAAACATTTCTTTCGACCATTTGACTATTTTGTTTAGAATTGAGGGCCAGCCTTAAAATACAGTTGATTTACCACTGAAAAAATACCCCTACATCTTACACAGAACAAAAAACCTGGATTTTCATTCTGATGTGAATATTGATGTGTGTGAAATTTAATTCCATTCCACTTGAAACCGCCACTTGCAAGAAATATTTCTAAGCAGGGCTTTTGCATACAACATTTTAGACAATTTATTAGGTGCGCAACTGTTTTTTGGTGAAAAAGGAACTTTATTTTGAAAACAAAGGTTACAAACGAATTATTCAAAGTATTGCCCATCTCTAGCTACGACTTTTTCCCATCTTTCTGGTAGAACGTGAATACTAGAGTCCCTACAAAGAGTCACGACAAGAAGAACATGCAACACTTATTTCGATTAGTTCTCATTTTGCGTGCATGTATAATTCAGATGGGATGCTCGATGGGTAGCTCCGATAGGTAGATTTGGTTTCACTCTTCGCGTGACTCTATATATAGGGACTCTAGTGAATACCATTTCGATAGAACTGTTCGTCTTTTGATGCTATCCAAGAATCAAGCCATTTTGAGATGTCTTCATATGAGTGGAATTGCTGACCAGTGAGACCATGTGCCATCGAACGGAAAAAGTAATAATCGAAAGGTGCAATATCAGGAGAATATGGCAGGTGGAGTAGGACTTCCCATTTGATCGGTTCCAAGTAAGTTTTCACGGTTTGCGCAACGTGAGGTCGAGCGTTGTCATGCTGAAGAATCACTTTTTCGTGTCTGTGCTCGTATTGTGGCCGTTTTTCGTGCAGTGCTCGGCTCAATCGTATCAATTGAGTTCGATACCGTTCCCGGGTAATGGTTTCGTTTGGTTTCAACAGCTCATAATAAATAACACCAACTTGGTCCCACCAAATACACAGCATAGCCTTCGCAGCGTGAATATTCGGCCTAGGCGACGATGTTGAAGCATGCCCGGGCAGTCCCCATGAATGTTTCCGTTTTGGGTTACTGTAATGAATCCATTTTTCGTCACCCGTCACAATGCGATGTGGAAAACTTTTCCTATTTTGCCGCTGGAGCAGTCGTTCACAGACGAAAAAACGACGCTCAACATATCTTGGTTTCAAATCGTAAGGAACCCTTTTGAATCATTCCCAACGCATGCAATCGCTTAGAAACGGCTTGGCAGGAAACTCCTAATCCTGAACCAAGCTCTTCTTGCGTTTGACACGGTTCCTCATCGAGCAATGCCTCCAATTCAGAGTCTTCGAAGTTTTTTGGCCTTCCTCCACGCGGACGATCATCAACACTGAAATCACCGTTGTTGAAGCGACGAAACCACTCAGAGCAGCATCACCGTAAACTTTTTGGAGCTCTTGATGTGCTTCAGCCGCCGTTTTCTTCGAATGAAAGAAGAAAATCAACACTTCCCGCAAATGACGATTATTTGGCACGAAATCAGACATCTTCAAACAACCAAAATATACAACACTAAACCAAAATCACTGATTTGGCAAAGCGGTTTGTTTACTATATGTCTGAGCTTGGTTTATAACGCTTGAGATGTACAACATTCGACCAGCACCTACTACTGGCGCCATCTATTGCTAAAAAGCGGGATCTTAGTTGCGCACCTAATATGAACTACATATCTCAGAATTTGTTATGCTTTATAGTGCAAACTTTTGTTTTAACATTATTATGTGAGGCTCCATATATGTGCATGCCATTGAACAGATATGTACACTCCTTATTCGAGCTGTATATGTTCACGAAGTTCACAGAACACCATGACTCAACGTTGTGGCCGCCTACGCCATACGAAGACGAAGAAGCTGAATCCAATGGTTCACGGATCTCCAACGAAGAGCTCGTAATAGATGCGAAGGTTCTGAAGGTGAAGAAAGCCCCTGGCCCGGATGGAATCCCCAATTTAGTTCTAAAACCGCTATACAGGCGTTCCCCGAAATGTTCAGGATGGTGCTACAGAAATGTTTGGATGAAGGCTATTTCCCAGATAGAAGGAAGGTCCAAAAGCTGGTTTTGCTGCCGAAACCGGGGAAGCCGCTAGGGGACCCAGCGTCGTATAGACCCATATGTTTGTTGGATACGCTTGGAAAGCCCTTGGATCATCCTTAACAGGCTCACACAGTGCGCGGAGGGCGAGAGTGATCTATAGAGGAGGCAATTCGAGTTCCGAAAGGGAGTCTCAACGGCAGATGCAATCTGGACAGTCGTGTATAGTGCAGAGAAGGCTATTTCCACAGAAGAGGAGAGGAAATCGATTGTGCGCCGTAGTATCAATCGATGTGAAAAACGCTTTCAATCGTGCTAGCTGGGAAGCTATCGCCGTAGCACTGCACAGGATGCATGTTCCCAGCTACTTGTGCAGGATGCTGAGAAGTTACTTCCAGATTAGAGTCCTGGTTTACGAAACGGAAGTGGGCCAAAAACCAATCATAATTACGGCGGGGCGCCACAAGGTTCCATGTTAGTTCCACCTCTCTGGAACGCGATGTACGACGGAGTGCTAACGCTGCAGCTGCCCAGAGGGGTTGAAATCATTGGATTCGCTTACGATGTCGTGTTAACTATAACTGGCGAGGCGTCAGAGGTCGGTCAAGATGTTGACGGCGGAGGCGCTGGATACCATTAACGCGTAGATGACAGGAGGCGCAAAGCTGCACCTGTGGACGAAGGTAGTGCTAGTGAGCACCCGGAAAGCCGTTCAACTAGCAAACATCGTCGGAGAACACGAAATTGCATCGAAGCGCGCGCTGAAGCACCTGGGGGTGATGGTTGGCGACCGTTTAAATTTCAACGCACATGTCGATTACGCTTGCGAGAAGGTGTCAAAGGCTGTCAACGATCAGCATAGCAACGATCATGCCAAACTTCGGCGGGCCGAGGAGCAGCAAGAGACGGTCTCGAGCAAGCGTTGCAACCTCAACTCTGAGGTATGGCGTTCCGGCCTGGGCCACAGCACTCAAAACAAAGTGTAACCGGGAAAAAGTGAGCAAAGTATTCAGACTCATGGCCATGTGGGTCGTAAGCGCATACCGAACGATTTCATCGGAGGCAGTATGCGTTATCGCTGGGATGATGCCCATTTGCATCACCCTGGAATGCTATCAGAGGAGGAATACAAGGAACGTTAGGGTTATCGTCAGAACGGACTCGTTGGCTAAGTGGCATCACGACTGGAACAATGCGGGAAATGAAAGGTGACCCAACGGCTGTGTCTGCGTGGGTGAACAGGAAGCATGGAAAAGTGAACTTCCATCTGACGCAGATCCTGTCCGGGCACGGTTGCTTCCGGAAATATCTGCATCGGTTTGGTCACGCACCTTCGCCTCTCCGTCCAGAGACACCGGAGCACGTCGTCTTCGAATGGCCTAGATTCGAAGAGGCGCGCAGGGATATGTCTGGTATGACCGCCGACAATTTCGTACGTGAAATATACCACGAAAAAGAGAAATGGAACGCGGTCGACCGGGTAGTAACGCGAATACTGTCCGAACTGCAAAGGAAGTGGCGTACTGATCAACGTTTCAGTGCCACTGGCTAGAACAAGGTTTCGGGAGAAATTCTTTCGCCGGAATAGGCTAGATTCACTGCCGGGGACTAGTCGAGTAGAGCGAGGACAAATACTGGATTTGGATCGTCAGGGCGCCAGCGAACCGAAATCTCCGGACCGACCTCGGTATCCTACCAGTCCGTCCATTGATGTGGGAGGACAATAATCGTCGCACCCGAGCGGGCGTGCGCAGTGGATGGCTTGAGCGTAAAGCATGTCTTGACTGGTTAGCTCAACACGGAGTACTGACATGAGCCGAAGGGCTCAATATGACCATGTCGATCGCTGATTGGCGAAAATGGAGCTTACAATTAATAACAGCATGATGGGAGACTTGGCAAGATTGGAGCCAAAGGGCTCAGTTAAATTTAGAAAAAAAATGGGACGAGGTGCACATTGCCCATAACACCTCCTCTCAGAAGTAATAATACAGGGTAGTCCCGGACGGGAAGCTCAGGTGATGGTGTACTAGGCGAGTGTTTTTTAGTAGATAGGCACATATGTGAATACCACACAGCTTCAAAAAGGAAAATTGGCATGCGCATGAATAAGTCAAGACACTCAACGAACTTGATGCTTCGATCCATTATCGATTTTACACATCTGTTCACACTACTGCTGCAAGCAATAGGTAAAATGGTTTCATAACGCCCCCTAGGGTAAAACGCCCCACCCCGCTATTTCCTGTTAGAAGTCATTTTGCTCAACTTTTTATTGCGTCAACAGATAGAATTAATGGTTTTGAGTTGATTCAGCCTTGCTTTCGAACAAATTATTAAAACGAAAGTTTGTTTCAGAGCATCTGATACATTGATCAGAAAAGTTTTTTTTTCTGTGCACAAATGAAAAAAATTGGAGAAAAAAGCAACTAGCTTATATTTGAACTTCACGATCTTCAGCATAACATAAAAAATGTCAATCGTAAAAAACCGTTTTTTAAAGACTGGACTCGGAAAAAATGAGACACACAAAAATGATCACCAAAAATTCATTTTAAATCGAATACTTCTCAAATTTTCAGGGATTAAATAACTATATATTAGTTATGTTTTGGCGTAACTTACTTATTTCTCCCCCAAGCTGAATGCTCGTACATTTCTCTTAACACTGCTCATGAGATCTTGGGCGAGGCTTTGTCTATCTTCCTTACACAACTTCTCCCAGTTTTTCTTCAAAGCTTCATCGGTTTTGAATGTTTTTCCGCTTTTCTTCAACTTCTTCTTCAAACTTTTCGATGGGACGAAGTTCTGGTGTATTTGGCGGGTTTGCCTCCTTCGGGGCCACATTAACGCCCTTCGCTTCGTACCAATCCATTACAAGTTTGTCGTAATGGCACGAATCGAGATCCGACCAGAACAGCGTGGGACCATGGTGAGAGCGGAGGAAGGGCAGCAAGCGCTTCTGCAAGCATTCCTCTCGATAAATCTGCCCGTTTATGGTGCCGGTTGTAACGAACGGCTTGCTGTACCGTCTGCACTCGCCAATCGCCTGCCACAACAAGTACGTCTTCGCGGATTTGTCCATCTTTCTCTTCCGGAACTATTCCGGAACCTCTGGTGTCTGCCTTGATATATGTCTCGTCGTCCATGACAAGACAGCCTGGCTTGACCAGCCACTCACGGTACAGCTTCCGCGAAAACAATTTGGCCACCGTGTTTTGCTTGTCAGTCCGGTATGGCGCCTTCCTGACCTTAAAAACACGTAGCCCAGCCCGGTTCATGGTCTGCTGGACGAACCACTTCGACGAATTGACCTTTTGCACGCCTCGGGTGGAAAGGTTCGGGTTATTCTTAAAGTACTACCTTATCTTCCGCACCTTCTCTGGGTATTCCGTTTTAGGTTTTCGGCCGCTTCCAGCACGCCGATCGACAGTCTTTATCTCCTGGAACATCTTCACAACGCGGGACACGGTGGAATGGTGGTTTCCAAGCCTTTTGCCGATCCATCTGTGCGACTGACCAGAATTATCGATCACCGCGCCCAAGATTTGCTGGCGTAGCTCTTCTTGTTTCGAATGCATCTTGAAAACTACTTGACAGATCGCGATAAAATTTTGCACACATAAATAACACTTTAACCTAGTATTACCCAAAATTTCATTAATTTTTACCCACACGATAAAAAGTCTCGCATTTTTTCCGAGTCCAATCTTTAGTTTCACAGTCGGGATTATTCAGAGTCGATTGCGTCAGTATGTGGGAGCTAAATGGTTCACCGTCGTTCGCTGTTAGGATCCACAAGCGGTTGATCCTCCGTCAGAGAAGGGTACATCTAATGTCGGAGACTACTCAATTCGATGACGTCCCGTGGGGGGGGGGGTGGTTAGTGGGATCAGAAGTTGGCCTTTTCTCAAAGGTCGACCTGACCACACTATGACACAGTGCACGAGCCCCTGTGTCAGGTCAGTCCATACGGATTTCCCGAACCTTGACAAACACACAAAACAAACAAAACACACACACACACGCACACAATTACGAAAACCAAGTGTTGTCAAAAGTGAAAAACCTACAAAGGTAGTTTGAATGCACCTCATAAGTTCATTTCCTGCATTAAGAATAAACAGACAGATAAGTATCTCATTACGTTTAGTAAAAATAGTATCGTTATGGGAGGGCATTATGCCCCGTAGAGTGAGTCATTTCGCCTCCATGTTTTGCTGAAGGCAGTTTTGGAGAATATGTTTTGGAAAATCAATTTTTCAGTAATAAATTCGTATTTCAGTAAGATTTTGGTAGGGACGTACGGAATACAGATCGGACCATTATGTGTGAGTATTTTTGAACAATTGGTGCATAAAATTAATAAGTTTCCCAAGCGGAGCATTATGCCCCCCCGTTTCTCTATTTGGCATTGATTGAACTTAAATAGCATCCGCAATCCTAAGATATACGGACAACCCCCTACCGGCACCTTCGATAAATGCCACCAGGTGGAATAAATTATGACTTTGTTGTTCAAAAACAGCTCTCGATTCTGCGGAACAGGTAATGTTGGTTGTCTTGCACGGTAATAGACGATATTTGGCGCGAGCTCCTATGACAACAACGAATGCCAGCCGCCATAACAACACGCCAAGGTTCAGATGTCCTTCGAAAATTTTCCGTCGCTTTATCGTGGAGGAGGATGCACCAGGACACGAACGATGGCACATATTTGCTCCTAGAAGACATTTTGGCCCGGACACTGGAAAACAGCGGTGAAAATGTGAAGGAATGAGTTTTGAAAAGGGTGTAATTCTTGAAGTCGATTTGAATTCAAAAAGGTTTTCCAGCAGCTCTCAGTGCTTATATTTTAGCCAACAATTTATTCTGAAGCGAATTTAAATATTATACTCTAGTTGAGATCCACCCATTTAAATTTCATTGCATCCAGCATGCTTCATGCTTCACAATGCAGTGGCAGAGCATCTCGCCGAAAAGGTGTACGCTGCTGTTGGTGGTGTTCATCTTTGCTTCAGCATCAAACTTTGCTTTATCAAACATTGATATATGCACCTCGTGGCATGTAGGAGCTGCTGTTTGGCACGAAGCCATCAATCCAGACACAAACAACCCTAGCCAAGTTTGCAGTCCAGCCACCGTTGCACCGTCTATCTACCTTGGACTAGAACTAGAAGGGTCGATCATCAGTCGGTCGGCTGCATTGAAAATCCATAAATAATTTCCTCGCAGGATGACACCAACCGACCAAGTCCTGAATGTATGTATTCCTGGACGGAGTTGTAGATTCCCAGAAACGACCCATGCATATACATAGGTGGTTTAGTTTATGCTCAGGAAAGGTAATCAATTTGTGCAACATTTGGGTCCGTCCGTTCGACTGATGTTTATCCGTTCGGGAGATGCTACTTTCACATTTTTTTGCTTTTGGCATACCTACGAAGAAGGATGATTATGATTCATTGATTCAACGGTTGATCTAGCAGTGGATAGACGGAACAAGTGCGGCATGAGTTATGGCGAAAGTTTGTGGTTCTTTGTGAGAACACGAATTTATGGACGAAACGACGCTGTTTCCAAATATTGTTGCAGGTACTTGTTCGACGGGAATTCGTTTTAGAAACAATAACGATTGAGGGGTATAGTGTTTAGAAATGGTAATTGAAAAGTGGATAGTACGCAGCGCAAACAGCACAAGGAAGCAAAGTTCTTCCCCAACTACCAGCCATAACCATGATAATTTTCGGCACATGGTGTAAGTGGAATTCCAGTGCAGTTTTGTTCATATATTTAACACATTACGTTTGAGTTTCAATATGTTATTACGGATTATATAATTAGAATCCGTAATTAAATTTTCATTGCAGAAGTGTAAAGCTGAAACGACTCACAGTCCAAAACTAACTGCCACAGTGGTCGACTTGCGCCCTCGACTCACGTTTTCAAAGCATTACTTGCTTATGCAGGTCCAACGTCCAACGTTTCAACAAGGAACTGGGTTAAGGGCTGCTTGTCTTCACGTGTTCCACATGGTCGAACCATTTTGCTCGCGCAAATCACTAAGTCTTGCTCCGAACGGATTCGAGGCAAACACCATTTTGCGGGATTGTTCTTACAACGTGTCCCGCCCATTGTCCCCTTTCAGCTTTATTGGCTTTTAGGATGCTCAGTACAGAGTTGCACCAGCTCAAGGTTCATTATGTTTATCCATACGCCGACTTCATATACAGCACCAAAGATTACTCTGAGTACTTGCATGTCCTCCTCCAATATTGTCTACGTCCCAACATGCAGACGGGTAAGCAGGGATCGTTTATTCGCCAAACTCGATCGAAAACTCGTGCGACTCAGGATGCACTTATCACCAGATGTTCTCAACCGAATCATGGTGACGGTGCACATTCGCAATTGCATGCTTTGGACTCGATCGACAATTTTGAACCTTCCATCATAGACATTGACCACGGTGATGACCTTGATTGTTGCGGAATGTAGGAGGCCCAATAACGTCTGATGCTGCACATGGTACAATGCGAAATTGCAAGCATTGGTGTACCACTTCTCGTAACGCGAAAGTGGATACAGTTGAAACGCGATCAAGAGATTTCATCTGTGCGAAATGCATATCGTCAATTCCTCCACCCCTGGCAGTTCACGGACTGGGCGATCTAGCGTTTTGAGCTCTCGACAAGCCCAAATTGTCCGGGATCTACAGCGGTTGGAAGAAGAGAGGTGTCTACGAGAAAAGTTGGAGGATGAAAGATTGCGAAATGAGAAGCTGCTGGTTGAAAAAGGCGATGAACGATAAACTACAACGAGAGACGGATGTACTTGACCCGGAAACATGAGTTGCTTCGCCAGCAGGATGAAGCTGTGTTGGGCATACGAAGCGCGCACCCGGGCAAGCAGCCGACCAGAAAGTGGAAGCGTGGTTCGTAACCAACAACAGACATCCGATTTACTTGCTATGGGACTGCGTCAACGAGATCCAGAACAGGCTACCATCCGATCGAAACGATGGACCTGCTGGTTCGTCAACTCCTGTTGAAACCACTAAACTCGATGACGTCGCTATCCAACGGCCTCTAGTTAGAATCAGTTTCGCGGACAAAGCTGAATCAGTTTCATGGACACTCGACAGCATCGCCATCGGGGAAAGCCCGGGGATCGAAGATGCATGTCAACAGCCAGGACAACATGGACGGGATGCCGATCGCAGGTCAGATATCCATAATTTACCGTTGGTAAATATTAAACCGTGCACGTGTCTTCTCGAAGAATCGAATCGTACGAGTTCTATGGTCCCGCAAGTCGGTTAAACGAAATGCGCTTCCGACGATCGTTCCGGAAGATGATGGGGAATCCTCCACCCTTACGTAGTATGGCAACTGCCGAGTAACAAGTGAGATGCGGAAACAGCAAAGTAGGGTGAACAGCGGCGCCAAGATGAGGTGGAAGAATCTCAGCGTGAGCAGGAACTGTTACTTCCAGTCGAAACGTTCGGAGGAAGAGCATGAAATGGA